>PVHT021183649.1:4671289-4685162 GCA_004024745.2 Catagonus wagneri
TTTTTTTAATTATACGAAGTGATATCATATGATATTTGTCTTTCTCTGCCTGACTTACTTCAGTTAATATGATGATCTTTAGGTCCATCCATGTTGCTGCAAATGGCATTTCATTCTTTTTTAATGGCTGAGTAATATTCCTCCGTGTGTGTGTGTGTGTGTGTGTGTGTGTGTGTGTGTGTGTGTGTGTGATCTTCTGTATCCATTCATCTGTTGATAGATGCTTGAGTTGCTTCTTTGTCTAGGCTATTGTAAAAAGTGCTGCTGTGAACATTGGGGTGCACGTATCTTTTTGAATTGCGGTTTTCTCTGGATATATACCAGGAGTGGGACTGCAGGATCATATGATAACTCCATTTTCTTTTAAAAAACCCCATACTGTTCTCCATAGCGGCTGCACCAATTTATGTTCCTACCAACAGTATAGGAGGGTTTTTTTTTTCTCCACACTTTCTCCAGCATTTATTATTTGTAGACTTTTCGATAAGGGCCATTCTGACCAGTGTGAAATGATACCTTATTGTAGTTTTGATTTGCATTTCTCTAATAACTTTGAGCATCTTTTCATGTGCCTGTTGACCATTTGTATGTCTTTGGAGAAATGTCTGTTTTGATCTTCTGCCCATTTTTTTATTGAGTTTTTTGATGTTAAGCTCTATGAGCTGTTTATATATTTTAGAAATTAATCCCTTAGCAGAGGCATCATTTGCAAATATTTTCTCCCAGTCCATAGGTTGTCTTTTTTTTAATTATTATTTATTTATGGTTTTCTTCACTGTGCAAAAGCTTTTAAGTTTAATTAGGTCCCCTTTGAAACTTTGGGGACTTTTATATGGTCCAGTTTACAGTCTTTTTTTTTTTTTTTGTCTTTTTTCCTTTTTGCCTTTTCCTAGGGCCACACTCGCAGTATATGGAGGTTCCCAGGCTAGGGATCTAATCAGAGCTGTAGCCGCCGGCCTGTGCCAGAGCCACAGCAACGCGGGATCCGAGCCGCATCTGCGACGTACACCACAGCTCATGGCAACGCCGGATCCTTAACCCACTGAGCGAGGCCAGGGATCGAACCCACAACCTCATGGTTCCTAGTCGGATTTGTTAATCACTGAGCCATGACGGGAACTCCCTACAGTTTGTTTTGATGAATGTTGCATGTACTAGTGTCTGAGAGCCACTCCAACTTTGTCCTTGATAATGTTCGCATATGTGGTAGGCAGAAAGATGGCTCCCCAGTCGTCCGTATCCTGTCCTGGGAACCTTTGAATATGGTACCTTACATGGCAAAAGGGACTTTGTAGATACCATTAAAACTAAGACCTCGAGCTGGGAAATTGTCAGGGATTATCCAGGTGTGCCAGACTAACCACACGACCCCTTCAAGGCAGAGAATTTTCCTGGCTGTGGTCGCACAGTAACACGACAACAAAAGAATGGTCAAAGTAGTGTGCTATGAGGACTGACCTATTTTGTTTGCTTTGCAGGTGGAGGAAGAGGACATGAGCCAAGGAACGTAGGTGGCCTCCAGAAAAGTCAAGGTAACAGATTCTCCCCTAGAGCATTTGAAGAGCAGGGCAGCCCTGCCTTGACTTTAACCCCATGAGTCCCGTTTTGGATTTCTAGCTTACAGAACTGGGAGATCATAAATTTAAATAGCTTAAACCACTTTATTTGTGATAATTGGCTATGATCAGTCACAAAAAAACTAATAGAGCATGTTACATTTTTTTCCTAATTTTAAAATTTATCTGTGTCCTTAAAGTGTTTTTTCTTATAGAGAACATTTAGTGGTGAAAATACAATATCTAAAATGAAAGCTTTCCTGGGTGGGATTAAAGCATATATGCATTGCAGAATTTTAAAAATCAGTAAACTTAAAGATACACCAACAGGAGTTGCCTTGTGACTCTGGTTGCTGCTGTGGGGTGGATTCAGACTCTGGCCCTGGATCTTCCACATGCCACGGGTGCAGCTGTAAAAAGAAGGAGGTACAACAACAGAAACTATCCAAACTGATCGATATTCATCCACAGGTCACTGAGTCGCTATTCCCTTTTTTTTTTTTTTTGGCCCAGTCTCTTTTCTATCTGAGCTTTGTGACGATAGTTTTACCTTTAGAAGTTCCGTTTAGTTCTTTTTTTAAATCTGACATTTCTCACTTCATTGTTTGTTTTTCCTCCGAGTTTGGGTCTTACTTTCCTGCTTCTTCCCATATCCAGTAATCGTTTTATTCTGTGGTGGACATCTGGAATGTGACTTTGTTGAGTACTGAATTGTGTTGTTTTCCTTTAAATAGTATTGGATTTTGTTTTTACAAGTAGTTAAGTTACCTGTGGGTCCGCCTGATCCTTTCAAGACTAGTTTCTAAGCTTTTTGCAGGGCAAGTCGAGAGTAATCATGACTCTTGGATTACTTGATCCCCACTGCTGTGATATGATCATTTTCTCATCAGACCGAATGCCCAGCATGGTCTCTTCAGTTGGGCTGGTCAGAACTCTGATCTCTTCCAGCCTTGGGTGAGCCCTGAGAACTGCTCAGCTTAACCCACCCGGCCCCACGCCAAGTTATTACTTGCTCAGCCATGTAGGGTTTTACCCTGTATGTATATAGTTTGGCGTTTAACAACAGACTCAAGAAGGTCTCTGCAGATTCCTTGGGGCTCTTTCTTTGCATAACTCCCTCTTCTCCAGTCCTCCGCCCTAAGCATTCCAGCCACCTTGGCCTCCCCAGACTCAACCGTTGTCTGTGTCCTCAACTCAGAACGACTGTCACGCTCTGCTTTGGTCCTCTCTCCCTGCACTGCAATCCTGAGAGTTCCTCCCTCCCAGGCGGGGGCGGCAAACCAGGGCCATCAGGGCTCACCTAATTTGCATTCCTTTTCTCAGGAATCAGCGCTCTGCTGCTGGTTTTCCAAGTGTCCGAAAACTGGTTTTGCAATATATGTGTATACTGGAATATTACAATTTCCTAGTTGTTGATAGAAGGAGGGCAAAGGCAGTCCCAACTCTTGGCTTCCGGCCAATTTTCTTTTATGGCCAGAAGCCAAAAAAATGACATGTTTAACAAGTACCCCAGGTGACTCTGATGCATCTTAAGGTGGAGCGCTCCTGGGCTAGAAGGCAGAAGGAATGCCTTGCTGGCTGAAAAGATGCCTTCGTCTTCGGCAGCGTTTCATCCTTACATCCACCCTCTGAGGAAGGCAGGGAAGGCATTGCTCTTCCCCTTTCGCAACACACATTTTGAAGCCCAAGGACCTGGGGAAGCAGGATGGTTGATAGATGGGTCTGATAGACGATGGGGCGGCTGGACCCTTGTATCCCACGCTCCATGAGAAGTGAGGCGGCCTTGGGGTTACCCTGCCCTGAGCCAACCTTGCTGCCCACTGCTCAACTCCAGCCTCCCTCCCAGCACTGTGTCCCCCTCTCCTCCTGGCGAACCTTAGGTTCCAGCCAAATTAGACCGCTTCCTCCTCCCCAGATCCACCTACCTGCTTTTCTGACTTCCTGCTGTTTTCTACTCTGTCTGAAGTGCCCTTCCTCACCCTGGATCCCTGCACATCCAAGTCCCAGCCGGTCAATACCACTCACACCGTGAGTATCTTGCATCCTCTCCTTTCTGTGGATTCTCATAGTACCGCGATGTCTCTCTGACATGCACCATACTCTCTATTCTCTATGTAGCTGTCTTCTTCTCCTAGACGGCAGACTCCTTGAAGGCAAGAATTAGTGTCTTATAAATCTGGGCACGCACCGCACAGCCACCCTGCCCTAATCACAGGGCCTTGGGCCAATGGGTGTTCCGACAGTATGTGCTCAGTGAAAGAATAAGGTAGTGGCCAGGCCAGAGAGAGGGCAGTGAGCAGATATGCTTAGCTGTAGGGACGGTTTCAGCCACGGAAGACGGCTTTACCCCCGCCTTGAGCCTCGGAGATCTCTCTTTAAAAATGACATGGTGGAGTTCCTGTCATGGCTCAGTGGTTAACGAACCCGACTAGTAACCATGAGGTTGCGGGTTCAATCCCTGGCCTCGCTCAGTGGGTTAAGGATCCAGCGATTCCATGAGCTGTGATGTAGGTTGCAGACACGGCTCAGACCCTGCATTGCTGTGGCTATGGTGTAGGCTGGCAGCTACAACTCCAATTCGGCTCCTAGCCTGGGAACCTCCATATGCCACAGGTGTGGCCCTGAAAGACAAAAACACCCAAAAAAATAAAAATTTAAAAAACAATAAAATGTTGACCTTGAGATCAGTTCAGGAAGAATTCCTGAAGGAGGTGGGATTTTAGGACTCTTGGCTATCGTGTATATGTTGGTTATAATTCTAGATAACTTGATGAGACCAGGAGGGACACTGCTGAGGGCCTGGACACCCAGTGACCAGCTGCGGGATCATCAAGGGACTCAGGTCTTCTGGTCCAAGGTATGAACTTGTGCCTTTTTTCTCCCTCAACTACCTGATGAGAACAGAAGGTGCGGCCACCTCTGCCCACGGACCGTATCACACCACAGGGCAGTGGCGGAGGGGGAGTCCTCTCACTTCAGCCCCCAAAACCCAGATATTTCACAAGTGCCTCTGACCAGACAGTTCACCAGATGGGCAGGTGGGGCTGCAGAAGAAACGGTGGCAGTGTCTGGTCCCAGAAGATTCAGTGGATGAATCAGAGAGAGCATCCGGGATCGTTTTGTCGAACTCTCTGCCTCTGGGCTCCTTACGAATCAGACCCTCCCACGTGCTTCGTATGTGTCTTGTGGCCAAGACTCGAAATAAACCAGGCTGTCTGCCTACCGGGAAGTAGAGCAAACACGGCCTCTCCTTGTGACCTTTTGGATCTGTGTTCACGGGTGTTTGCCTTATTGTTATGTAACGACAGTGATGGTAAGCCTAGCCAGCATTTGCATTTCACTCTCTGGACCCGGATTTCCTTAACTGTAAAATGGGAATAATACCCGGATCCCCATCACAGGTTGAAAGGCTGTTGTAAGGATAAGTAAACAGCACATGAAATCTGCAATCACACGTATCCATTTTATTTGATTCTCAGCGAGTGGTAAGCAAGGCACGTACATTTTTCAGATGTGGCAAGTGATTCTCAGAGAGGGTGAGTAGCTTTCCCGATGTTACACAGCCAGCGATGGCCAAACCAGGACTCAAACCCAGGTCTCCTAAGCCCCTCTCCTTGTCCTCTGCACCACCTACAAGGACATCTGATGTGGAGGGAATACTTTGGGGGGTGGTCAGCTGTGACCTTATACTTGTACATGTGCTTAAATGCAACAGAGCGTCAAAGACTCAGAACCACATCTGACACAGAGCACATGTCCAGTAAAATCGGCTTTATTTTAATGAAGCTTCTGTAAATACAGGAATAAATATAGTAATGCTGCATGTAGCATGTGCGAAATATCCTCACGGATACACAGTCTCAGTCCTCACAGAAAGTCCATGGAGTGTTAACCTCATCTTACAGGATACGGGTCCGGGGCCAGAGCTCCCTGGCAGCCTAGTGGTTAAGGATCCTGTGTCATCACTGCCATGGCGTGGGTTCCATCCCTGGCCCAGGAACTTCTGCATGCTGCAGGCTCGACCAAAACAAAAGGAAAAGATCTAGGGGCACACAGGACTAATGTGACCTCCCCGAGTCTAGTAAATATCGGAGCCTGAGACCCCACGAAGGCCAGGTGCCCTGGGTCTCCTGGGACAGGGCTTCTCAGGTGCAGCCCAGGAGGTGGCCTCTCCCGGGTCCCACATAGTGAAGGTCAGTCAAGGGGATGCAGTTCACGGTGTGGGCCTCAGAAGGAGCCTCTGAGACTATCCTGCAGCTGAGGTTGGGGCTAGGGAAGCCCTTGTCGGCCTAAGCGATGGATTGAGCCAGTCCTGCCAGCTTCCTGGCCAAGCTTTCTGGCCTGAATAGAGCCCCTTCTCCGAAGACACCATTTCCTTGGGGCTCCTCTGGGTTTAGGAATGGATTCGTCATGGAAAAGAACATGGGTTCTGGAAAAGGCAGATGTGGGTTTGCCTCACTCTGACCCTTCCACCACGCGACCTTGGGGCGGTTCTTCAACCTTCTCTGAATCTGTGTTTCTTCAGGTGGATGGCGGGTGTCGCGCTGCTGTGGTAACACACCATCTGTCGCACGGGCGGCACTGGTTTTGAGTAGGCGCAGAGGAGGTGGCCCTGGAGTCGGAAGACTGCACTCACCTCTGGGCGCGTCGCCTGGTGAGTCACTTGCTCTCTGCAGGCCCCCCCCCAGTCTGTGGACAGTCAGCAGCGGTGTCCCCTGAGCTCACTCCTGTGAATGTTCTGTGTGAACAGGGATGTGGGAAACGCATTGTTTGAGGACGTCCAGACCTAAGCAGAACACGTGGGCCCAGCTGACGGTGGGAACACCCCTCCTCCTTTGTCCCCCCCTCACCAGCCCCAGTAAACGGCTTGCCTTGAATTTGGAGAAGGTCATAAGCCTCCATGACAGACACACTGAGACGCTCCAGGAAGCCCTGGAGTGAGAAGGGCGCGGTGGAGTTCCCGTCGTGGCTCAGGGGTTGGTGAACCCAACTAGAATCCATGAGGACGCAAGTTCAGTCCGTGGCCTTGCTCAGTGGGTTGGGGATCCGGCATTGCCGTGACCTGCGGTGTAGGTCACAGACTTGGCTCGGATCCAGCATTGCTGTGGCTGTGGTGTAGGCCGGCAGCTACAGCTCCGATTTGACCTCTAGCCTGGGAACCTCCGCATGACATGAGTGTGGGCCTAAAAAGCCAAAAAAAAAAAAAAAGAAAAGAGAGAGGGGCACAGAGAGAAATTTCCACCTTCCTTGAGGGTGTGCTGTGGGGTGTCACTGAGAAGCTTGGAGCTGCAGCCACAGGTCTGAGAGCCCCGGTTACCACTGGTAACCCCTCCTCTCTGCCCCGACAAGCCATGAGCCGGGGCCAAGCTCTGCTCTTCTCCAGACCTCGGGTTCCCACTGTGGAGTCGGGGAGGAGGTAGAGTCACTGGATCTAGGGGAAGGAAGGACCTGGGTGCTCACCTCCCCAAGGACCCCTCCCACCCAAACACTAGCATCCCACCGCATCATCCCTGACCACCGGGCTCTCCCCCAGTTCCCCAGGACAAACAAGTCCCTGCATCACAAGACGGTTGTCTCATTTCAGGATGACAGCACGGCTAGGAAGAGTCTTAATGTTGAACTACAATCTACCTCTCTCGACCTTTCTCCCAGGGGTCAAGTTCAGCCCTCCCGCAGTCTCATGGTACAGTCAATCCCTAATCCCTTCCAGCTCTGCCTTCCCGGGAAGAGACAGGAGACGAGACGGAGGGAGAAGGGAGGAAGCCACGGCCAAACTGCCTGAGCTTTCCTGCGTAGCCTTGTCTCCGCAGAAGCTGTGGGTGTCACATTTGACAGAGTGTTTTAAAATACTCTTTTTTTGGAGTTCCCATCATGGCTCAGTGGTTAAAGACCCTGGCTGGCATCCATGAGGACGCAGGTTTGATCCCTGGCCTCGCTCAGCGTGTTAAGGATCCGGCGTTGCCATGAGCTGTGGTGTAGTTCACAGACACGGCTCAGATCCCGTGTTGCTATGGCTGTGGCTGGTGGCATAGGCTGGTAGGTGCTGCTCCGATTGGACCCCTAGCCTGGGAACCTCCACATGCCACAGGTGCGGTCCTAAAAAGAAAGACCAAAAAAAATTTTTTAAATGAACACTAAAAAAAAAAAAAAAA
This sequence comes from Catagonus wagneri, assembly GCA_004024745.2. Classification (NCBI taxonomy): domain Eukaryota; kingdom Metazoa; phylum Chordata; class Mammalia; order Artiodactyla; family Tayassuidae; genus Catagonus; species Catagonus wagneri. The sequence continues at coordinate 4,678,998 of PVHT021183649.1, forward strand.
AAAAACTCTCTTTCTGATTGCTCCCAACTCTTCCTCACCCCTGACCCCCCTCCACCCACCCACAGAAACAGCTCCGAGAATGACCCAGGAAGTGGGAAACAGTCATAGCGCCCCATCTGCTGGGGCTTCTCCAGTTTGAATGACAGTATTTAGTAGTTTTCCTATTTTTATTGTTTTTAATAACTTTTTCAGAAGAATCCTTTTTATCAAATACACTCTTGCGTGGAACTCAGACGGGCGGATGGATAGGCAGGTAGGATGGACATGAGAGGAATGGTGTGGTTACGTGGCAGTATTCTGGAGCCAGAGTACCAGGTTTAAGTCCTTGCTGTGTGACCCTGAGCAAGTCACTTAACCATTCAGCTCTTCAGTTTCCTCATCTGGAAATGGACATAATGGTTAAAACCCATCTTATAGGAATATTGTGACTACTAAATAAGTTATCGTATGTAAAGCCTTAAGATAAACCCCAGAGCGGTGAGTGTCTGCCCCGATGGTGGTGGGGGTGACGCTGGGGGTGATGGTGCTGATGGTGGTGCTGCTGATGACAGTGACCGTGACTGGAGGTTCAAGAGACTCTCCCTTCTTCCAGCAAGTGTAATCCTTGAGATCGTGGAGGTTCTAGGAACACCGCTTGTAGACCACTTATCTAGTTCATTTTCTCATTTGATGAAAATGAGACCCTGAGAGGGGTCACACAGTGGTGTTGTGAGCAAAGCCAGATCTTGAGCTGAGGTCTCCAACCTCCGAGCCTTTGCAGTTCTCAGAGATCTTTCTGCACGTGCCAAGCTGTGGATCCGACTCAAGGCCAGAGGCAAGGACTCTGAGCAGTTCCCAGCAGCCAGCAGGTCTGACCTGGGCTGAGCTGCTGTCTTCCCCCTCCCCTCCAGGCTGGGTCTCGAAAGTCCTCTGCTGCCAAAGTAGCACCTTCAGCTCTCTCGGGGTGAGAGTGGAGGCTGAGGGGCGAGGCGGATGAAGGCAGTGAACTGTGAAGCCTGATTCACACTTAGGTCTTAAGAGCGCAGGCTGCAAGGTGTTACATGCTGTACGTGCAAAGTGCAGTGATTACAGCAGGCGAGGCTGGAGACCATCAGGCCTCCTCCTTGCCCTCGTCACTTCTCTCTGACTCCCCTCTCAAACGCGAGAGGAAGTGTCTCACCCCAAACAGGCAGTTCCAGGCAGTGCCCTCTGAGATTTATGTTGCATCTCCAAGGTGACTCAGGAAGGAAGGCTTGAGTTTTTATCAAAACCAAACAAACAGTTTCTCTTACATCAAGTGACAAGTGTTGATTGAATATCTACTTGGTGTGTTTAGAAAGGCCACCTTCATGAGTGTGTGACCTGTGCAACCAACCACATAGAGTCCTGTGCTCAAAAGGGCACCACGCTGGGTTTAATGCTCTGCCGTCAGCATCTTGAAGTTGGTAATCTTTTTTATTTTTTGCTTTTTAGGGGTACATCTGTGGCAGTATGGAAGTTCCCAGGCTAGCGGTTGAATTGGAGCTGCAGCTGCCGGCCTACACCACAGCCCCAACATTGCGGGATCCTTAACCCACTGAGCAAGGCCAGGGACTGAACTTGCATCCTCCCAGATACTAGCTGGGTCCGTAACCTACTGAGCCACAATGGGAACTCTCGTAACCATTTTATCTCGACCTTGGTTTTTTGTCTGGTGTCAGGGAAGCCCAGTGGACAGTGGAACATGCACACAGACGGGTGATGTCATCCGAGTGTCTGCTGACCCTTCACCCCACTTTCCTGCAGCCTTCTGGATGCCCCACGAGTAGCGAGCTCCGGTGGACACACTATGGTGAGTGCAGGGAGCTTCCAGTCCAGCACAGGGAGGGAGGGGTGTCTAGTCCATGGCTGATGGAAAAGGCCAGAGAAGCCAGTTTCCATCATCACCAGAGCTTACTCTGTGCACAGAAAGAAGGCAGTGACGTTTAAAGAAACACAGATGACCAAGGAACCTCATCGCATCCTTTCCTACTGATGTTCCGTCCCTACTGACCAACATTTATGCTGAAAAGGGTGACATAGAAGGAAAGCAGGAGATAGAGCCGCCAACAGCTCCCTTTCCTTTCGGCCCTGCCTGACTCATCAGTGACCCAAAGCAGGGTGTGGGGGTGGAACAGCCCGTGTCAAGAGGGAAAGAGAGACACCCAGGTACTGTGTGCATCATTTTCACTGTTCCAGGAAGAATGATATACACACACAAGAACAGCTGTGAATCATGTGATTTTGGTGATTGCACAAAGGAGTTAAATGCTTATCTTTCCATTTAAAATTTGCATCATACAGTATAAAGATGAATGAAAATTCATGACAACAATTTAAAATTATTATTTAACCTTTTAACCTAGAATGATATTAAACAGCAAATGAAAATACTATGACAAACTATACTTCAAGAAAAAATTTTAAATTATAATAGAAAAGCTAAAAAATAATATATAGGTATGTATAACTGAATCGCTTTGCTGTACACCAGAAGCTAACACAACATTGTGAATCAAATATACTTAAATTAAAAACAATTTTTTAAATACTTTGAAAAGTTGAGAGAGAGAACATAGAAGAAAAGATAAAGCTACATATTTAATACCTTTATTGGCACCTTTTCCTGCCTTTTCAACAGGGGCCTACATTTTCATTTTGTATGGGCCACACATGACATAGCCAGCCCTGGGGTGATGTACCGGGGACACAGGATGAAAAACTATAGCCCCTGTCCTCATGGAGCCTACGTGTCTAGTGAGAGAAACGTAGGTTAACTGAGTGATCCTAGAAATATATCATTTAAGCTGATCAATGCTAAGTCAAAAAAAAGAAAAAATTATGGTGTTCCCTGAGGGCATATAGTTGCAGGACCTAATCTAGTCTTGGGGAGACTTCCCTGAGGAAGTGATGTTTGAACTGAGAGATGAACAATAAGCAACTGTTAGTGAAGTAAAGAAGGGGGAAGGAGTGTTCCAGACAGAGGGGACAGCGTGTGCGAAGGCCCTGAGGCAGGAGCGAGCCTGGCATCCCAGCCAAAAGAAAGCCACCTGTCTGGGAGGTGGCCCAGTCTTCTAAATCGTACTGAGGAATTGCTCTTTATCCTAGGAGTTATGGAAAGCCATCGATACTCTAAAAAGGAGAGTAATAGCATCAATTATGTGCTTTAAAAAGTTCTTTCAGGAGTTCCCATTGTAGCTCAGCAGGTTAAGAACCCGACTAGTATCCATGAGGTTGCAGGTTCGATCCCGGCCTTGCCCAGTGGGTTAAGGATCCGGCGTTGCCATGAATTGTGGTGTAGGTCGCAGACTCCGCTGGGATCCCGCGTTGCCATGGCTGTGACGTACACTGGTGGCTATAGCTCTGATTCAATCCCTAGCCCGGGAACCTCCTCCATATGTCACAGGTGTGGCACTAAAGAGGCAAACGTTTTTTTAAATTCCTTTCACTGTTACAATGTGATGAAATGAAGTTTATGTTTTAAGACAGAACAAGAAGAAATTAAGCAGAACATTCTGTGTGGGGGGACCTCCTCCCTCCCTCCCTAAGGTGCAGTGTATGTCTGCATCACATCAACCAGAACTTCTCAAAGCCAGGAGCCTGCTGCACAGTGAAGATCAGTTACGTCACTTCTTAAGAAAATAGCCTTCTTCCCCGGCTCTGCAGCGGGTCATGGGACTTGCTGCTCGCTTTGTACAGTGCTGCCTGGGCTAGTATGGCAGGTGAGCTTTATGTGAAATGTCAGCACGTCATTCTGAGGTAGGATCCTTTGTCTAGAAAATGTATATGACTGTGCCTTCAACTTCTAACAGGAGGAACAGTTCTCAGAGCTTTCAATTTTTTTTTAATGTTTATTTAATAAAGTACAGTTGATTTACAATGTGTTAATTTCTGCTCTACAACAGTGATTCAGTTATATATACATATATATATATATATATATATATATATTCCTTTTTGTAGTCTTTGCTCTTATTTTTTGCTTTTTTTTAGGGCCGCACCTGCGGCATGTGGAAGTTCCCAGGTTAAGAACTGAATCGGAACTATAGCTGCCGGCCTACGCCATAGCCATAGCAACATGAAATCCGAGCCAAGTCTGCGACCTACACTGCTGCTCACTGCAACTCCGGATCCTTAACCCACTGAGCAAGGCCAGGGATCGAACCCACATCTTCATGGATACTAGTCAGGTTCATTAATCATCGAGCCACGAAGGGAACTCCTTTATATTCTTTTCCATTATGGTTTTTCATAAGATACTGAATATAGTTCCCTATGCTCCATAGCAGGAGCTTGTTGTTTATCCATCCTTTGTGTACTAGCTTACACCTGCTAACCCCAGCCTCCCAGCCCATCCCTCCCCCACCCCCCCACCCCTAACAACCACAAATCTGTCCTCTCCATCCATGACTCTGTTTCTATTTTGTAGATACATCCATGTGTGTGATGTTTTAGATTCCGCATACAAGTGACATCATATGTCTTTCTCTTTCAGAGTTTCCTGAGAATCTGCTTCCCAGGTTATAATCTTCAGCTTGGCTCAAGTTAAATTCCCTTTTTTTCTTCTTAACTTGATAATTAATTGAATTTGCATCGACAAATATTAGAACCGCCTGGAGGGAGCAAGACTAGTTAGCAAAGAGGCGATTGCAGTGGTCCAGGTAAGAGATGCCGGTGGCTTGGGCTGCAGTGGGGAGAGGGAGGAGTGAATGGGCTTAAGAGCTAGGGAGGAGGATGGGGCATGGCATGGAGGGAGGGGTGAGAACGGAGAACAGCAGGTATCGAGAGTGACTCCTGAGCCGCTGGTCTGTGCCCCTGTGTGGGCGGTGAGGTCATGTACTAGGCGGTGTCAGGGGTGGAGACCAAGGTTGGAGAGTGGAGGAGGAGTGAGGGAGAGGGTGTGACTTTACGTTCGTTAGGTTAAGTTCCCCTTGAGACGTCCAAGCAGAGTATCAAGAATGCTGCTGGCATCTTCATGCAGAGGCCAGAGGTGAGGTTTGGAGAACAGCTTAATGAAAACTGCAGCCAGGAGTTCCCGTCGTGGCGCAGTGGTTAACAAATCCGACTAGGAACCATGAGATTGCGGGTTTGATCCCTGGCCTTGCTCAGTGGGTTAAGGATCTGGCGTTGCCATGAGCTGTGGTGTAGGTCGCAGATGCGGCTCGGATCCTGCGTTGCTGTGGCTGTGGCGTAGGCCGGCGCCTACAGCTCCAATTAGACCCCTAGCCTGGGAATCTCTTTATGCCGTGAGTGAGGCCCTAGAAAAGGCAAAAAGACAAAAAAAAAAAACAAAAACAAACAAACAAAAAAAACTGCAGCCAAGCAAAAGGCTGGACTCGGCACCTCACAGATCCGCCAAATGGCCAGGACATAAGAAGAGCTCAACGTCATTAGTAAAGAAAGACAAAATGAAAACCGCAATGAGATAGCGTTTCACTAGGAAGGCAACAGTTTTTAAAGACTGACGAAATTAAATGTTGGTCAGAATGTGAAATAGCCAGAACTTTCATCCATTACTGGTGGACACATCAAATTGTACAACCATTTTGGAAAACAGGCAATTTCTTCAAAAGCTAAACATACTTAGCGAACAACCCAGCAATTGCGTTTCTAGATATTTACCCTAGGGGAATAAAAACACAGGTCCACACAAAGACTTGCGAGTAATGTTCACCGCAGCCTTATTCATAACAACCCCCAGATGAAGCAAACCAAATGTGCTTCAGTCGTGAATGGATGAACAAATTGTTAGGAGTCACGCAGTGGAATACTGCCTTCCCATAAAAAGAAACAGACACACAGCTACCTGTAACAAAAGGCATGGATCTCAGAAACATTGTGCTTAGTGAAAGAAATCAGATATAAGAGAGTACATAGGCGCAATTCAATTTACATGACATGATAGAACAGGCAAAACTAATCCTTAGTGATAGAAATCAGATCAGTGGCTGCCTGGAGCAGAGAGGGTGGTGAATTGACTGTGAAGGGGTGAGGGGGGCATGGGTTTTGGGGGTTATGGAGGTGCTCTGTACCGCGAATGTGGTCGTGGTTACATGACTATGCACGTCATGTAACCGTATGCCGAAATGTGTGACTTTTACTGCATGCAACTTAAACCTTAATTTAGAAAACACAGTTTTTTAATTGAAGCCATGAGTATAGATAAGA
>PVHT021183649.1:4686162-4738618 GCA_004024745.2 Catagonus wagneri
GTGAATTGACTGTGAAGGGGTGAGGGGGGCATGGGTTTTGGGGGTTATGGAGGTGCTCTGTACCGCGAATGTGGTCGTGGTTACATGACTATGCACGTCATGTAACCGTATGCCGAAATGTGTGACTTTTACTGCATGCAACTTAAACCTTAATTTAGAAAACACAGTTTTTTAATTGAAGCCATGAGTATAGATAAGATCCATCAAGTGAAGAGGAGAGAGTGAGAAGAGGAGAATGGTGGAGGGTGGAGTGGCTGCTAAGCTTACCGACGGGTAAGAGGTGTTGTTACCTCCATCTTGCATGTGAGAAAAACGAGGCTCAGAAAGGTGAAGTGCTTTCCCCAGGGTCACACAGTATGAAGGAGGAAAGCTGGGGCTAGTTAGTTTCCTGGTGGCTTAGAGGTTAAGGATCTGGCATTGTCACTGCAGTGGCTCAGGACACTGCTGTGGTGCAGGTTTGATCCCTGGCCTGGGAATTTCTGCACGCTGCAGGCGCAGCCCCCACACACACACCAAAAAAAATCTGGAGCTTGAACCCAGAGCCGTCAACCAGGCCTGGGCCCATGGCTGGGCATAGTCGCCAAGCAAGGGGTAGGCCCCCAATCCCTGTTCTTTGAGGAAGAAAGGCAGCCCCTTGAGGGCTGGGCCTGGGTCTGAAAAGCCATGTTCTGTTCTGTGCGTATGAAGATGGGACTCCTCACCTGTCTGCATCACCCCAGTGCTTAGAAGGAAGGGGACGAGATCACTGTGCTGGCTCTGCCCAAGGCCAGCCACATTCCCCCTCCGGCCCCCACGGTACCCAAGGAAGCCCTAGCAAGGCCTGGGTTGGGGGCTCTGCCTGGGGTTGCCAGACACCCAGAGGGCCGCGGCCAGATCTGCTCCAGTGACAACGAAACAAACAAACCAAATGTGCTTCAATTGCGAGTGGACAGACAGATGTGGCTATCCACGTGGTGTAACCCATGAGGAAAATCTCACTGTGACTTGCCGGGGAGCTCAGCATGGCTGCAGCTCTTTCTGCTTTCCAGCTCCTGAAGACTGACTGAGAACGACCACGCTCAAAGCTCTTTCTCAGCCGTGGGCTCCCTGGATCTGTCCCAGCCCTTGGGGCCTGCTCTGTCCCTGCAACTGTCACCACAGCCTCACCGCGGCTCACCCTACCTCCCTTCTCACCCAGCTCCTGGCCACTCCCCATGCCACCCCAAGCGGGGCTTCCCCGACGGAAGAAGCCTGTGTCACTGCCACCTTCAGAACATCTTCAGTGCTTTCCCCCTCGCCTAAGCACTGACTGCAAAACATAGTTGGTAGTGGATCGAAGCCAACATTCCGGTAGTGGTCATTCATAAATAAATAGGAAATTAAATCGAGCTCATCACGTGTGGTGAGGTTAAATCTTCTCCCTTGAAAGTTTTGGTGCTGCTGGCTCTACCCACATCCGCTGTGTGTGTTTATGTACCTACTAGGGCTGTAACACGTAGACCACAGTCGAAAAGGCTGGAAAACCTAGAGTCTTGCTCTGGTGGGACATCAGCTACCTTTCTTGCCTCCCCTGTACCTACACCCACACCCTGCATTCCAGCCAGACCCCACATCCCTCCAAACAGACCCCCTTTCACGCTTCCATAGCTCTGCCCGCATCACTCCCTCCATCCTGGTCTTCACTCCCCTTTTCCTATCACGATTTGCCTGTTGACGACAACCTCTGAAAATCCTCAACCTTCTCCCCGTACCTCTCCTGGTTCCCAGAAGGTATTTCCACATACCTCTCTTAAGCGTTTTCCACTCGGCTTGAATAAAGGTAAATTCAGGTGTCAGTTCCTGCAGGTGCCTTGTGTTTTGAGCGTATGTCTCACCCATCTTTGTTTTCCTCTGCAGCTAACCCAGTGCCTGGCGCATGGGAATCAAGAGGGAAATGCTTACTCGATTCAACTGAATCCTCCAACGTCCCTAAGAAGTGAGTATCATTATTTCCATTTTGCACACAAGGAAAGTGGGCTCAGAGACACTAGGCGACTTTCCCAAGATTGCACAGCTAGGTTAGGAGTGGGACAGCAGAGCAGAGCAGGTCAGTCGGTTTTCCCACGCTGCGTCCCTGTCCTCTGGCTGTGTCTGGAGCGTGGACTCAGACTCCTGAGTCGCCGGCTTGCCTAGAGGGAGGTCTGAACGTGATGCTCCCGGGCCATGTACACTTTCTCTGTGGAGTTGGTGGAAGCCCCTCGCAGCCCCCAGCCCACTGTGGGGTTTGCGGGTGGCTGGGGGCAGGGGGGCGCTGCCCTGGCAGAGCCTGGGCTTGGAAGAGAGGCTGAGAAAGATGGGAAGAAGGGAGAGGGAGGCAGGCAATACAGAAAGCAAGGCAGAAACAAAGACATAAAGGGCCTGAGGACCCAGAGAGATGGAGACAGGGAAGAGGGGAGGGAGGAAGGAAAGGGGGGGGAGGCGGGACAGAGAGCAGAGGAGGAGGTGGAGGGGTGCAGGAGACTGGACAGAGCGAGACCACTGTGGTCCCTCGGTCTGCTCTCCAGCTGCAGGGGGCGCTGCTCCCCTGTGGTGGGGGCTTCTTGCCCTCCCTTGTGTGTGGACCAGGGGCCCTAGCCTCGGTCTGGTCAGAACGCGGGAGCAGCATTCAGCTCCTCTCCCAGCTGGAGTGTGTGCCTCGGATCTGTGCATGTTGGTGGCAGCGCTGGGTTCCAGCCCACAGCTCCCGCCTCCCACTCCAGGGGTCAAGTTCCAGGGAAGCTTCCCATGAAACATATCCTCCAGCTGTGGACTGTGACTGGAGACCTCCTTTCTGGTTCCTAGATCTGGGATGAAATACCTGAGTAACCCTGGTCAAGTTTCTGGGTCACGGGAGAATCCGGGTGTCCCCACAAGTGTAACGAGGATCCGATGAGGGGCACCCCCGTCACTACTGACCGCTCACTGGGGGTAATGTTATGTCGGCCTCGTCACATACCTGGGGTAACTGGAGGTATCTAGTCATTGCTACGTTATGGAACACAGGACCAGACCCACAGTCAACCACCCACCGGAAGGATCATATTTTCTGTAACGAGGAGTATGTCCAGGGAGAGCCTGTTAGACCCTGGACTCGACAGACCTCTGCCAGACAGAGCACGTCCTCCAGCCTCAGTCTCTTCCTCTTCATTATCTTAACCATCCCCAACCTCCATGAATCTCCATGGTTCATTTAACTTCTCTGCTAGTACTTAATGAGCATCTCCCATGACCAAAGGATGCAAAAATGATTTTAAAATCATTGAAGAAAAATAAAGAAGGGAGATAGTGCGGAAGTCAGAGCAGAGGTGAATTGTACATTTTTTTGGTGGTGCCCGATGCATGCAGAAGTTCCTGGGCCAGGGATCGAACCTGCGCCACAGCAGTGACAATCCCAGATCCTTAACTGCTGAGCCACTTGGGAACTCCTCAGTTGCAAGTTTTAAAAGGGTGTCCATGGAGTTCCCATTGTGGCTCAGTGGTAACAAACCCGACTAGTATTTATGAGGATTCAGGCTCAATCCCTGGCCTCGCTCAATAGGTTAAAGGATCCAGCATTGCTGTGAGCTATGGTGTAGATCGCAGACATGGCTTGGATCTGGCATTGCTATGGCTGTGGCGAAGGTCAGCAGCTGTAGCTCTGATTTGACCCTTTGCCTGGGAACTTCCATATGCTGTGGGTGCATCCCTAAAAAGCAAAAAATTAAAAATAAAAGGGTGACCATGGAAGACCTCACTCGGACAGCGAATTTTTAGCAACTATATGAAGGAGGGAAGGGAGTGGGTCCTGCCTTTATGTTTGTGCAGGAAGAGCATTCTAGGAAGGGGAACAGCAAGAGCCAGGGCTGGGAGCCAGATGTCTGCCTGGTGGTTTAGATCAGCAAGGAACCCTAAGGCTACAGCAGAGTGAGCCGGGGGACACAGTGGCTGGAGATGAGGTCAGAGGGGAGAGGGTAAGGCTCAGCCTGAGGACCTTGTAGGCTCTATCAATTTTCCATTGCTGGGTCACAAATTATGGAAAACTTAGCAGCTTCAAACAACACACATCAGCTTATAGTAGCCAAAGGCCAGGAGTCTAGGCAGAACTTAACTCGGTCCTCTGTAAGGCCACAGTCAAGGTATTGGCCAGGGCTCTGTCCTCAGCCTGGGACAGCATTCAGATCCTTGCAGGCTGCTGAGTGGAAGGCCTCCGTTAGATGTCAGTGGGAGGTGTCTCCCAGTTCCTTACTGCATGGCTTTCTCTGTAAGGCAGCCTTGTTTTTCAAAGTCAGCGAGGGAGTTAGGGCTCTATCAAGACCAGTGTTATGATCACAGATGTTACACAGTCACAGATGCATAATCATATATATGCTGCCATTTTTGCTGTGCTTTATTGATTAGAAGCAAGGCACAGGCCCCACCCACACCCAAGGGGGAGGATTATACAGTGGTGTGAGTACCAGGAGGTGGGATCACCTTAGAGTCCGTTCACTCTGTCCTCTGTCCCCCAATGACTCATGTCTGTTGCACCTGCAAAATACATTCACTTCCCTCCCAAGGTCCCCTAAAGCTCAGAGTCTCGAATCTCATCTAAATCAGGTCTGGGTGCACATGAAGTTCCTTTAGGCGTTCCTCTTACCTGATCTGTAAAACTAAAGATACTAGTTATCTGGCTCCACACAACCCACAATGGCAGGACAACAGCTACAGACAGTTCTGCTCAAAAAAAAGAGATACCACAGGAGTACAAAGGAATCACTGGTTCATAGCAATTCTGAAATCCACTGGGTCGATGCTGGGTATTCTCTGCTTAGGGTTTAAGACCTGAGAATAATTCTGTGTCTCTTGGTTCTGGTTTCCATGTTCTGCCCTGGGGGTCATCCTTCCTTTCTCATGAAAGGCAGCCGAGTAGTTCTATCAGCTTTCTTCTTGCCAGCAGAATTTGGGGATGCTCCAGCCTCATGTCAGCACTTTCTCTGCCCTGACAGGCCAAGTGGGTAGGGCTCTTGTTGATTAGCTTTTGCAAAAACTTTGTGTGTCTTCTGTGTATTTCACAGGGTTCACCTCATTTGGCAAAAGCCACACCCCAGATCTTTGTGAGATGAGCCCCCCCCCCTCCCTTCAGCTCTGGCTGAGGTCACTGAGGGATAACTCCTTCCAGCTTCCTCAAGGGCTGTGTTGGTTTTGGCCATGCCCACAGCCTGGAGAAGTTCCCCAGGTTAAGGATCAAACCCATGCCACAGCAGTGACAACACCAGATCCTTAACCTGCTGAGCCACCAGGAAACTCCAATGCCCTGTATTTGGATTAAGAGGTTCTGGGAGGCACAGCCCTTTGTGTGATTCAGTACTGCTCCTCACCATATGACAATTTTACACTCTTTATTTATTTATTTTTTTTTTTGTCTTTTTGCCTCTTCTCGGGCTGCACTCACAGCATATGGAGCTTCCCAGGCTAGGGGTCTAATCAGAGCTGTACCCGCTGGCCTACACCACAGCCACAGCCATGCAGGATCTGAGCTGCATCTGTGACCTACACCACAGTTCACGGCAACGCTGGATCCTTAACCACACAACCTCATGGTTCCTAGTCAGATTGGTTAACCACTGAGCCACTATGGGAACTCCAACACTCTTATTGTATCTCAGGGCTTTGAGCAGGAAGGAACTGGTCCTCTATAAGGCTGCAGTGAGGATGTCCAGAGAAAGAAAGTATATTCGTGGTTTCCAGGGGCCAAGAGGGGACATGAGGAATGACTCCTCGTGGGTCTGGGGTTTCTTTTTGCTGTGATGAAAATATTTTGGAATTTTTGAGAATAGTTACCAGTTTTGTGAATATGCTAAAAAAAAGCATTAAATTCTATACTTTAAAGGGGAAATTTTTATGGTATATGAATTATATCTCATTAAAAACAAAACGGGGGAGTTCCCGTCATGGTGCAGCGGTTAACCAATCCGACTAGGAACCATAAGGTTGCGGGTTCGATCCCTGGCCTTGCTCAGTGGGTTAACGATCCGGCGTTGCTGTGACTATGGCATCGGCTGGCGGCTACAGCTCCGATTAGACCCCTAGCCTGGAAACTTCCATATGCCATGGGTGTGGCCATAAAAAGGAAAATAAAATAAAATTAAAATAAAAAAATGAGTTCCTCTTGTGTCTTAGTGGGTTAAGAATCCAATTAAGGATTCAATTCTTGGCCTCACTCAGTGGGTTAAGGATCCAGCATTGTCTCAGTGTAGGTCACAGATGTGGCTTGGATCCATTGTTGCCGTGTTTATGGTGTAGGCCACAGCTGCAGCTCCAATTTTTCCCCGGTCCAGGACATTCCATATGCCACAGGTGTGACCATAAAAGGACCAAAAAATTAAAAAAGTATTGGCCAGTGCTGAGTTCTTTTCTGGGGCTTGACTGGGTGACTGGGGAAGGGTCTGCTCCCGGCTCATATGATAGCATTCTGGTCCTCGCAGGCTGACTCCCCCGCAAAAGGACTCCTCCACTCTTTGGTACCTGGCCCTTCCCATATGGCAGCTCACAACACAGCAGCCTGCTTCTGCAAAGCCAGCAGGGCTTGCCCTGGTGAGACAAGATTATGTTTCTACAGTCTTATGTATCCGTCATCACATCCATTTTTATTGGAAATAAAATAGGTGGCTTGCGTTTAGATTTCACAACATTGGAAAAGTAAGTTCACATACTCAAGTTGTCTGGCCCATGCTTATGCTCTGCACTAACAGAATGGAATTTTTAGTTAAAATTAAGGGCATTCAGGATTTCCCATCGTGGCTCAGTGGTTAACGAACCCGACTAGTATCCATGAGGATGTGGGTTTGATCCCTGGCCTTGCTCAGTGGGTTAAGGATTCAGCTTTGCCGTGAGCTGTGGCGTAGGTCGCAGACATGGCTCGGCTCCCGAGTTGCTGTGACTGTGGTGTAGGCCGCAGCTACAGCTCCGATTAAACCCTAGCCTCCGAACCTCTATATGCAACAGGTGAGTCCCTAAAAAGAAAAAAAAAAAAAAACCCACATTCACGGTTCAGTTCCTAGTTGCACACGCAAGCTGAATTTCTAGTGCTTGACACCCGCTTGTGACTGGTGGCTGCAGTGTAAGCCTCTGCTGTCTGGGCCCAGATCCCCCACCCAGCTATGGCCTTTTCCAGTCACACAAACTTCCCCAGACCCTCTGTCCACACATCTCCAAAGGGGCCTTCCCTCCTCCCTGCATCCCAGGCTGCAGAAGCCACCTAGGAATCACGCAGAACTCATATCCAGGCCTGGCCTAGCACCCCAGCTAGGCTCACTCACGTTACCTGGTTGGTCCTCCTAAAAAGTTGACAAGTTGACTCAAATTCCGTATGGGAGGCATTTCCCAGTTTCAACTGCCTGGAGGAGCTAGAGTTTCAGAATTTGCTGGGGCACCGAGGAGGGAAGGAGGATGGGGAGAGCACTCTACCAAAAGTGGCTTTGCGGTTGGGAGAGAAGGGGTCCTGGGGTGTGACTGGGGGGCTTGGAGGAGGGACATTCTACATATGGTTCATTGTGTCAGAACGATTTGGTTGTTAAATAAGCACCTTAAGGGATTATTTTACATTTCATACTTTTAAATTTTTATAAATTAAATTCTTTCCCCCAGGCTGGATTTTTTCAAGCTCCAGTTTGCTGGCTGGAACCGGCTTGATCTGCATAATCCCACCTCTGAGCTTGAGCCCCGGCCAATCCTCCTGGCCTGGTCCAGCCCAGAAGCCAAGACACAACGCAGGGTGTTCACCCTGCTCCTGGGGTCTTCCCAGTGTGGGCAGCCACCCTGCCCTGGCCTCCCCCTCCCTGGGAACAAGCCGGAGCCTGGCCACGCCGCCGCTGCTGTAGAGGCTGGGATAATCCTCCCAGAGCTATTTCGAGGATTAGTCCTGCTGCCCTGTGCCCAACTCCCACACAGAGGGATTTCAGAGATGTGGACATCGTGCCAGGAAGCGAGGTACGGTCCTGAAATGCAAATCCACGCAGGGCAGTGGGCACCTGGGTCTGGTCAGGGTCGTGGGGTTCAAGGAGATGGACGCTGTTAGCCTGCCAGTCTAAAAGCTGGAGAGTCAGAGCCTGAAGCCCCAGGTCCTCAGTCTGTGCCTAGAAACACACGCATGCACACGCCCACGCACACCCTCTCCGCCTCCTTGCTTCACACAGCAACCTCGTTACAACTTTCAAGGACTGGTGGGTCCTTTTGTCTTCATGGAGACCTTACTCCATAAAAAATATTAAAAATCATATTATCTGTGTTGGTACGTAGATGAACATTATTAATCTAAAATATTTTCTTCACTCTAAAGTTCACTTAGTTTTTTCTTCTGATTTTAATGAAAATGCGTTTGTGGTCCTCTGAAAATGCTGTTCCTGTGCCTCACAGGGAAGTCGGCCCTGCCTGCGCCCTGCTTGTGGGCCCCCCACCCCTTTTCCCAGCCCTGGTCCTCCAAGGCTGTGGAGGAGGCTGGCTTGGGAGGCACAGGAGGGCTGTAAGGTCCTGAGATGGGTCATCTTGTGCTCAGAGGTAGGCATGGAAACTCTGTGTCCCCTCACTCTGAAAATAGAGACCTTCTTCCCCTCGAAGAGCCAAATGCTGCCTTGAGGGGGACAGTCACGGTTTATGGAGTCCTTCCTGCCCCTCCCCCCAGGGCACTGGTTACAGGTACATCTGAGCAAATCTGAGGAAACCCAGTTGGGCTCAGAAATGTGGCTTCTACAGAGCCCACTAGCTGTGGTCCAGGAGCTCCTAGTCCAGACTCCCCACTATGACACATGAGACCTTCTTAGGAGGTGATATAATAGAGCGGATAAGAGTGTTTATTAACAGGTGGACCTGTCTCACCTAGGACAAGTTCTTCAACCTCTCAAAGCCCCATTTTGCTCCAAATGTACATGGGAATGATGGGACCATTTTCCTGTAAGTATTAAATATTGTGACTGTAGGAGGTCCTGTTGTGGCTCAGTGGAAACAAATCCGACTAGGAACCATGAGGTTGCAGGTTTGATCCCTGGCCTCGCTCATGGGTTAAGGATCCGGCATTGCTGTGAGCTGTGGTGTAGGTCGCAAAGGCGGCTTGGATCCAGCATTGCTGTGGCTGTGGCATAGGCCGGCAGCTGTAGCTCCAATTAGACCCCTAGCGTGGGAACCTCCATATGCCGCGGGTGCGGCTCTAGGAAAGGCAAAAAGACAAAAAAAAAAAAAAAAAGGAAAAGAAGATTGTAGGTTCCTAAAGGCACACAGAGCCTCCGGATCCAGTTCTGCCCACCTCTGGTTCCCCTGTAACGTCAACAATGGAATCTTCTAACACTTAAGGCCCCCTGGTGACATTTCAAATGGCCACAACCGAAATCACTCTTAACAGAATATGTGCCCCTGCTTCTCTCAAAATGCCAGCACGCCCTGGCAATCATCTGCTTACGTGTCCATCTCTCTGACTTGCTTGATGGCACAGAGCAGGCACTCAGTAAATGTGTGCTGAGAGCATGGTGACAAACGATGCTGTTGTGGTTTCCTCATCCTCCTTCTGAAGAAAGAAAAGGGTGTCCCAGGGGACGTACAGAAGAGGCCTTCTGCTGGTGGAGCATGAGCTCCGGAGGTCTTATTCTACCCCACATCCAGGGTGCTGTCCACACCGAGGAGGGTATCAGTGTTCCAGACAGTCCAAGACCTTGCGAGGGGGTCAGGGAGGCAAGATAATCCCAACTAGTGCTTAGAGGATGCTTCCTATGCCCTGGCATCATCTTTCGGTTTTGTTTTTTTCAAGCGAGATGAAAGCCACATAAAACTGACCCTTTTAAGGATAACAATCCAGTGGCATTTAGTACATTCATAACGTTGTGCAACCACTGCTGCTTTCATCACCCCAAACTAAAATCTTGCAGCCCTGAAGCAGTCACTTCCCGTTATCCCCTCCCCTCAGTTCTGGGAAAGCACCAATCTTCCTTTTCTATGGATTTGCCTTTTCTGACTATTTCATCCGAATAGAATTGCATGATGAGCCTGCAAAGGCAGGTTAGTCCTCAGTGTCCACATATTAAGATGGTGCCCAGCTTCTCTTCATCCAGGATGAGGTCAAAGATTTCCACTGCAGCTCTAGTGGCTGAGGTTTGAATGTCTTTGCAATCCAGCTGGTACTAAATCTTAAAATTTTGTCTGGGATCCGTTGGCAGTGGATTGAGTAGAGAGCTTTTATAAAGTGAGGATGAATTGTCTGAAGGGTGTACCGGCTGCTCTGGGTGGGGGGATGTAGCCCAGCAGTACTTTTGCAATAAAACATATCCAGGTCTGCCATGTAATGTGGTATGTGTGGGTGCGTGTCTATATATACAGACAGACATCCTGGACCCTTCCGAGTTAGAATAAACTTTGCAAATCACAGAGCGCTGATGTCCTTTCTCAGCAGCTCTCAGAAGGAGGAAGGGCGGGTTCTCTTAGCCCCAGTTTATAAGTGGGGCTGCCGAGACCACATCAGATGACCTGCCCAAGGTCAAACAGAGGATGAGTGGCAGAGCCTCAGGCCTGAAAGCTCTCCTTTTTGGATAATGAGCCGCACAGTCATTGCTCAGGTCAAGTGAAGGGAAGTGTGCCTGCAGGTTGTATTAGTCAAAAGCAAAATACCATTCGAGGTTTAAACAGCATACATCTATTTTGCTGTTTAAATAGAGTAAAATGCATGGAGGCTGGAAAGTCCATGATCAAGGCGCCTGCTGATTTTGTTCCTGGGAAGAGTTCTCTTCCTGGCACTCATTGACTGCCTTTTCCTTGTGTCCTTACTGATGGAAAGAGAGACCATGTCTTCTCAAAAAGGCTGTAATCACATCATGGGGGCTCTACCCTTATGACCTCATCTAACCTTAATCAACCTCCAGCCCAAATACTGTCACATTGGGGGTTGGGGTTTTAACACATTAATTTTGCGAGGGACACATTCAGTCTATAATATAAGGGGAAACCCATGTTTTTCCTGTTATTGGTGGGAACCATATGCTGCAGCCTGCAAGTCACTG
This sequence comes from Catagonus wagneri, assembly GCA_004024745.2. Lineage (NCBI taxonomy): Eukaryota > Metazoa > Chordata > Mammalia > Artiodactyla > Tayassuidae > Catagonus > Catagonus wagneri. Next base: position 4,697,157 of record PVHT021183649.1, read on the forward strand.
CAATATTCTCATCAAAAAAGAAAATTCAGGAGGTCCTGTCGTGGCTCAGTGGTTAATGAATCCGACGAGGAACCATGAGGTTGCAGGGTCGATCCCTGGCATTGCTCAGTGGGTTAAGGATCTAGCGTTGCCATGAGCAGTGGTGTAGGTCACAGACAAGGCTCAGATCCCACCTTGCTGTGGCTGTGGTGTCGGCCTGCGGCTACAGCTCCAATTAGACCCCTAGCCTGGGAACCTCCATATACCGCGGGTGTGGCCCTGAAAAAACAAAGACAAAAAAAAAGAAAAAAAAAGAAAATCCAGGAGTTCCCTGGTTGCCTAGTGGTTAAGGATAACTTAACCACTGCTGTGGCTTGGTTTCAATCCCTGGCCCGGGAACTTCCAGATGCTGCAGGTGTGGCCAAAAAAAGAAAAAAAAGTTCAGAGTATTAGGAAGAGAGTAAGTTTGCCATATTTGGCAAATAAAAACATAAACACCTACTTAAGTGCCCTCGGCCTATGGAGGTTCCCAGGCTAGGGGTCTAACTGGAGCTGTAGCTGCTTGCCTATGCCACAGTCACAGCAAAGCCATATCCAAGCCTCATCTGAGACTTATGCCACAGCTCACAGCAATGCTGGATGCTTGACCCACTGAGCAAGGCCAGGGATCGAACCCGAGTCCTCATGGATACTAGCCAGGTACATTCCCCCTGTATTGCAACGGGAACTCCTAGCTTGCTGTATTTTTATCTGGCAACCCTGAAAGAGAGGAGCCAAGAATTTTGAGACAAGCCAGTGGGCTCCAGGAGCTACTATTACAGGATCTCTGGACTGACACTTCCTTTATATATTTAACTTTTAAATGTCTTTTTAAAAAAAAAAACATCTAGCTATTTTTTCTTGTAAAAACAAAATTTTAACAAAATTTATCTTTTTAACCATTTTTTTTTTAGGGCCACACCTTTGGCATATGGAAGTTTCCAGGCTAGGGGTTGAATCTGAGCCACAGCCACAATAATGCAGGGTCCAAGCCTCATCTGTGGGCTACACCGCAGCTCATGGCAACACCAGATTGTTTTGTGTGTGTGTGTGTTTTATCCTTTTAGGGCCACACCTGTGGCATGTGGCGGTTCCCAGGCTAGGGGTTTTAGGGGTCTAATCAGAGCTACCGCTGCTGGCCTACAACACAGTCACAGCAACGCGGGATCCGAGCCGCGTCTGCAACGCCGGATCCTTAACCCCCTGAGTGAGGCCAGGGATGGAACCTGCAACCTCATGTTTACTAGTCGGATTCTTTCCACTGCACCACAATGGGAACTCCTTTAACCGTTTCTAAGTGTACAGTTCAGTGGCGTTACATACATCGTTGTGCAACCATCACTGCTACCAATCTCCAGAATTTTTTCATCACCCCAAACTGACGTTAAAGAAAACCAGAGCCGCACAGTAATTAAAGAAGTAAAAGCAGATTTTACTCAGGACTTTGCAACAGGGGGAAAAATGTCAATATAGATCCGGGGTCAAGTCGGGGTCGGGGGTATTATTAAGTGGGTAGGGTAATTCTTAGCTAGGATTCTTGATGCAAGCAGGCAGATCAGAGATGGGACATCACCTGGGGACGGCGGTGGAGGCCTGGATAATTTGGTCAGATGCCAGGATGGTCTGCTATAGAGGCTGCTGAGGAGGGTGATTCTGGCTAAAGTGAGTAACAGGAGTCTCACAAAACTGGGCGACGCGAGTGAAGGTACAGTTGGAAAGAGGACTCGAAAAGCCTGATTAAAATGTGGTCAAGGAGAGGCTGTCACCAACTCTGTATCCATTAAACCGTAACTCCCCCCATCGTTCTGGTTCTTTTCGGATCTGATGGCTTGGGGCACCTCGCATAAGCACACATGTAAGTGTACCCCGTTTGTCTTTCTGCGGCCTACATGTACTGTACACAGGAGGGCAGGAACTGGGCGGGCTCCGGGGTGGGGGAAGCTCCGCCCGCGGAGGTCAAGCCCAGAAAATCTGGGCTGAACGAGTCAGTCAAGCGAGTCGCCCAGGCGAGGGGGCGGTGCAGCGTGGGGGCGGAGCTGCGCGGGGGCGGGGCAGCGCGGGGGTTGCCTCCAGCGGGTAGTGAGGCTGCGCTGCTGGGCTGGCGACGAGTCTGGCCTTAGGGAGCCAAGCGCGGGCTGGCGACTCCAGGCCGAGAGCGGCGGCGCGAAGCGGGCGGAACTGGCGTCTCTAGGCGGGGCCAGAACTCTGGGCCGGGAGCGTCGGGGAGGCGGAGCGGGCGGCGCCGGGGCTCGGCGGGCGGTGCGCAGGTGAGGGCACGGGCCTGGCCGGGGCGCGCGGGGCGGGGGCGGGACGCGGAGGGGACCGGAGGTGGCAGGAGCAGCTCTGGGGCTCCGGTCGAGCCGGCAGCCGAACGGCGAGGCCCGGGCCCGGTGACTTCCGCCTCGGCCGCTGGCTGGCTGCCCGCCGGGAGGGGCCGGCCTGCGCCTCCGTAGGCGGGCCCGCACCTCCTTACCCCCTAGGCGCCAGCCCTTCGCCTGCCCTAGCTTGCCGGGGAGTCCCTGTCGGTTCTCAGGGAGGGTCCGGGTCCAGTCCTCCGGGCCTGCCCACCTCCACCCCGGCTCTCTGCGCTGGATGCTTAGACCCTCTTTGCGGCCACCCTTCCGGCTCCTGGTTGACTCCACACCTGCTTGAGTCCCAATTGCCTGCAGCCAAGCCAGGTGTCGGGCGTGGCTGTTGGGAGGGGGCCTGAGCACTTCCACAGTTGTAAACAGCATTGTGAGACGGGGTATACTGTATGTTCAGTTCCGTGGGAGAATCCACAGTTTTTAGTTTTTAGGGAGCCACCAGATTCCCTAAGGTATGAGCCACATAGGTAACTTTAAAACTAAAAGGAAACGGTGAAATTAATACGTTTCATTTAGCCCACTATATTTAAAATGTCATTTCAGCAGATTATCAATATTTAAATTTTTCTGAGTTTTTTTTTCTTTCTTTTTTTTTTTTTTGCTACTAAGCCTGAAATTCAGTGTATGTTTTACCCTTAAACTACATCTCAGTTCTGATTAGCCCATTTCAAGTGCTGACTAGCCCATGGAGCTAGTGGCTGCTATATTGATTGACAGTATCTAAGGATTTCAGTCTTGGTAGGCAGGCTCAAGTCCAAACTCCTTGCTGTGGTACTCAGTGCTTTTCAAAATTTGGCCTCTCTTTCTTTTCCTGCTTCTTGCCCAAGGATGGTTTCACCCTCACTGCCCAAACTACTTGCCCTTCCCCTGCACACCTTTGTTCAACTGTCCCTTCCACCTGGGGTGCTCTCCATGGGCCTGGGGGGGGGGCAGGTACAGCTTCTGAGAGCTTTTCCTGACTCCTCTGACCCCAGGAGGGATTTATTCATCAGTGTTCCCTAGTACTGGATTAGAGCACTTATCACCTGCTGTTTAATTGTTTTCTGGGCTGTCTTCACAGTTAGTATGGCATCCTAATCATCTTTGTTCATCTTTGTTGTGATCTTGGCTGGCACCTAACAGCTGATCAGCACTTGTTAGCAGACAGCATGAATGAACCGCTAATCACTTGTACTTGCTTTCTTAGCAGACCTGCTGCTTCCTTGGGTAGGAGATTTGTGCTACCCCATGAGCATGTGTGTACACACACACACACACACACACACACACACACGGGGTGTCGTGACTAACCATAAGGAATGTGTCACAAGATGTGCAGAGAAAGTACCTTCTGCCTTTTACTCCCTCTGTCTTATAGACGGGGAAACAGGTGTAGAACTTAACTTAGGTCTGTACCTCAGTTTCCCCACCTATAAGATTTGCAAGGAGGGGAGGAAGAGGTGGGGGTTTTTGAAAGGAGTGCAAGTTCCCAGAGGGTTTAGGGTCCTCAGATGGTTTGGGATCAGCTGGCTCCACTTTGGTCATTGATAGAAGGTAAGGAGTTACTCCTGGGCCCTGATGAGGCTTCTAGGCAGGTTCAGGTCTGGGGAGCTGAGGAGCTAACTGCTGGAGGAAAACCATCTCAGATCAGGAAAAGTGCCGGCCTGGGAAGAGAAATGAGAGAAGCTGGTTAGAAGGAAGGGCGGGGGACGCTGACAGAGGGAGCAAAGGAGGCTCTGGCTTGCTGAGGGTGTTAGTGTGGGACTGAAATAGCCACTTCTCAGAGGGCAGTGCCGTTCTCGGTCTGTAGGATGAGAAATGGAAGGAATTAGGGAATCAGAGGAGGCAAGCAGCTTAGCCCATGTCACACAGCAGTTGAAGCTCAAATGAAGTCTCCTAACTCTCCCTGCCACACTGACCCAGCCCCACCCACACCTCTGTTGCCACCAGGGGCCCCCACATGGCTCCTAGAAGGGGTCTGGGGCACATTGCCAGTCCTGATTAACGTCTTCCTCTCTGTCTGCTACCGAGGGGCTGTGATTAGGCCTATTTATAGGGGCTTGGTGCCTTAATATTCTGCCGGTTGCCTCTCTTGCCAATCAAATCAGTGCCGACTGCAGTGTGATTGCTGCTTTGGTGGCACCAGGGAGCAGAGTTAATTAAACCCAGTATAAATAGACTGACTCTGCCCTCCTCTTGCAGTTGGAAGGAGTGTTTTTCCTTCCTGTCCCTGCCCCCACCTGCCCCTCCTTCCTCCTGGCCCCCCTTAACTCTGGCCTGGAAGAGCAGAGCCCCATGCCTGGAATCTTCAGCCACTGCCTGTCCTGTCTCAGGAGTGGGTTCTTGGGCCAGAGTGAGAAGAACCCAGGAGTCCAGGTTTTCTGTGCTCTTCCAGACCCGGGGAACATTTGACAGTTGATGCAAGCAGTTACAAAACAGCCTCCCCCAAAAAAAATCCATCCCTCTTTTTCTCTCTGCAGCCAGGGTTTCTTTTTTGTTCATTCAGGTCTGGGACGTTGAAGGGAATTGAGGGAGGGAAGAGTGCCTAAGCAGGTACCAAGCACCTCCTGGCAGCCCCTCAGTGTCACGCCTCTGAGTGCCTCTCATCAGTCCCTGGTCCTTGCCAGTTTCACCCCCTCATTCACCCAACAGAACAGCAGCTCCTCTGAGCTCTCAGCCTCTCACCAGCTGGTCTTCCCGCTCCCCACTGCCCAGACTGAACCTGTGCAGACTGTTGGGTGGGGGGCTCTGTGCTCTTCTCCCGGCACCTTGCTCTGTGGTGGGCGGATGGAGGTGAATATGGGGCAGTCCTGATGCTCGGTTCCCACCCACAGGCACCATGACCCCCGCGGGGACCCAGCATTCGTTGGCTGGTCAGACCTACGCAGTGCCCCTCATACAGCCAGACCTACGGCGAGAGGAGGCCATCCAGCAGGTGGCGGATGCCCTGCAGTACCTCCAGAAGGTCTCCGGAGACATCTTTAGCAGGTGGGTGCTGCTATCACCCCTACCTGACTGGGGCTGCCCCCGCCCTGGGCAGTCGTGTCTCTGGTCCCAGGAATGTACTGCTTTTGGTGATTCTTAGTTCCGAGGGGGACCCAGCTGGCCTCCATGTGTCCAAGAGTCCAAGCTGGGTGCCCAGCTTAGAACTTTTTGTCCTAAGAGTTCACTATCTACTGTCCCACAGAGCCCCTGGGTTCCCTGGGGATCCACAGGTCCCAGTAGTGGCACGGCTCTCCCACCTCAGGCTCTTCCTCCCACTGGGGGGCTCCGTTCCTTCACTTATCCCTACAGTCAGCAAATATTTCTCCAGCACTTCTTGTGTGCTACTTTCTCTCTCTCTTTTTTTGACTTTGTATTTTTTAAAAAATTTTTATTATACTTGATTTACAGTGTTCTATCAATTTCTGCTGTACCGCAAAGTGACCAAGTTATACATACACACACACATATATATATTCTTTTTTTCACATTATCTTCCATCATGCTCCATCACAAGTAATCAGATATAGTTCCCTGTGCTATACAGCAGAATCTCATTGCTTATCCACTCCAAACACAATAGTTGTATCTACTAACCCCAGACTCCCAGTTTCTCCCTCTCGGCAACCACAAGTCTGTTCTCCATGTCCATGAGTTTGTTTCTTTTCTGTAGCTAGGTTCATTTGTGCCATATATTAAGTTCCAGATATACGTGATATCATACGGTATTTGTCTTTCTCCTTCTGACTTACTTCACTTTGTATTGAGAATCTCTAGTTCCATCCACATTGCTGCAAATGACATTATTTTGTTCTTTTTTTATGGCTCAGTAGTGTTCCATTATGTGTATGTACCACATCTTAATGCATTCATCTGTCATTGGACATCTAGGTTGTTTCCATGTCTTGGCTATGGTGAATAGTGCTGCAGTGAACATAGGGGTGCATGTATCTTTTTCAATGAAAGCTTTGTCTGCACATGTGCCCAAGAGTGGGATTGCTGGATAATATGGTAGTTCTATGTTTATGGTAGTTATGTTAGTTTCCCGAACATACTGTTTTCCATGGTGGTTGTACCAACTGACATTCCCACCAACAGCGCAGGAGGGTTCCCTTTTCTCCACACCTTCTCCAGCGTTTGTTATCTGTTGACTTGTTAATGATGGCCATTCTGACTGGTGTGAAGTGGTACCTAATTGTAGTTTTGATTTGCATTTCTCTAATAATCAATGATGTTGAGCATTTTTTCATGTGCTTGTTGGCCATCTGTATATCTTCTTTGGAGAAATGTCTGTTTAGGTCTTCTGCTCGTTTTTTAATTGGGTTGTTTGTTTTTTTTTGCTGTTGAGTTATATGGGTTGTTTGGGTATTTTGGAGATGAAGCCCTTGTCGGTTGCATTGTTTGAGACTATTTTCTCCCAATCCGTAGGTTGTCTTTTTTTTGTTTGTTTCCTTTGCTATGCAGAAGCTTGTTATTTTGATTAGGTCCCACTGGTTTATTTTTGTTTTTATTTCTATTGCTTTGGATATGCAACTCTCTTTAGCTATAGCAACGAATAAGGCAGCCTCCCTGCCCGACTGGAGGATACACTCCAGTGGCAGAGACAAGCTCTCACGGATCAATTTCGGATGAGTTAATTATAGTTGTGATAAGACTTACTTTTTTTTTTTTTTTTTGGTATTTTTGCCTTATCTAGGGCCGCACCCGCTGCATATAGTCTAGGGGTCTAACAGGAGCTGTAGCTGCCGGCCTTCGCCACAGCCACAACAATGCAGGATCCGAGCCACATCTGCAACCTACACCACAGCTCACGGCAACACCGGATCCTTAACCCACTGAGCAAGGCCAGGATCCAACCCGCAACTTCATGGTTCCTAGTCGGATTCGTTAACCACTGAGCCACGACGGGAACTCTGATAAGACTTACTTTTGATATTTTTATAGCAACTAATATTTGCAGAACATTAACTATGTTCCACTCATCCAACCTTCCCAATGGTTTTTTGAAGCGGTCCTGTGGTCGTCTCTATTTGTCACAGATGGGGAAACTGAGGCAGAAAGGCCAGGAGACTTGCCTGAGTGGCAGAGCCAGGGGTCACTCTGGGAACTGGGGCTGCAGGCTCTGGAATTACCACTGTCTCTGTGCTGACAGGAGGCCTGACGTGGTCTGCCCAGTCAGGACAGGCATCTGTGAGGAAAAGCATTTATGGCAAAACCTGGACAGTGAATGGGAGTTATCATAGGTGGGTAGGATGGGAAGAAGAACATTCCAGAAAGGAAGAAAGCCATGAGTTACAGCTCTTAGGTGGGGGCCTGAGTGGAAGCCAGGATGGCTAGTGTGCGAGGCTTCATGAGGCCAGCGAGCTGGCCTCAGAGGTCAGCAATGATTTCGAGCGGGGAGTGGTGGCTGTTTGTACCGCCAGTGCTGATCCAGCACAGCCCTCAGGCTGTTGTGGTTTTCCCCCTAGTGTTTGTTGAGCACAAGTGCATGGTGTTTGCTGCTTCTTGCAAAAGTCCCCTGTTTGTCGTGTATACAGTTCCTATCTTTCTCTGACCATGAGCTGAGAAGGGCTTAGAATATCTTCCTCCTGGGCGCCCACCCTATGCCTCCCCAAGGCTGGAGTATTTGACTGCCGGACTCAGTCCCTCTCCTGGCCAGGTCTCTTGCAGCATCCCCCTGCTTGTACCCCAGACCAGGAGCCCCCATGGCTGCAGCAGTCTCCTCCCCCACCGGCTGGAACTCCACCTCTTTCCAGAAGCCTTCCCCGCTGCCAGATTGGGGGGGTGGGCAGGAAATGGGGTCACTGTCTCCAGTTGGACACAGTCCAAACATCGATTCTCTTGCCTCCTCTGCTTCTGAGCTGCCCCGTGATGCGCCTGTGCCCCGGGTCGATCGGGATATAACTGTAACGGGGCGGTGCCCAGAAGTGGTTAAGGGGGTTGACTCTGGAGCAGGCTTCCCGGGCCCCAATCTGGCTTCGCCATTTGCTCGCTCTGTAACCTTGGGCAAGTTGCTCACCTGTCTGTGCCTCAGGGTTCCCGTCTGTGAAGCGGCGACAATGATGGCACCTTTCTCAGAGGACTGTTGTTAAGATTAAATGAGCCGTGGAGCTCCTGTCGCGGCGCAGCGGAAACGAATCCGACTAGGAGCCAGGAGGCTGCGGGTTCGATCCCTGGCCTCGCTCAGTGGGTTGAGGATCTGGCGTTGATGTGAGCTGGGGGGTAGGTCGCAGACGCGGCTCGGATCCCGCGTTGCTGTGGCTGTGGCTGTGGTGCAGGCTGGCAGCTACAGCTCCAATTCGACCGCTAGCCTGGGAACCTCCATATGCTGTGGGTGCGGCCCTAAAATGACCAAAAAAAAAAAGATTAAATGAGGTGAAACATGGAGAGGAATTGAAGTGCCTGATCTGTAGTAAGCATTCAGTGGATGCTCCCTCTTATCCGGTGATATCATCTCTGCTCATTTGCTGCCCATGCTGGCCTCCATTAACCTGCCATCATCAGTTATAGAACGTGTTTGGTGCCCCCTTTCTGCTTATTTTTGTGCTAAATATGCCCAAGGAACACGCAGGCCAGAGGACACGGGCCTTTAAGAGCCATTAGTCCCTGATTATGGCCACCCCCTGCCTCGTGATTGAAATGGATGCCAGAAACAATCCATTAGAAATGTTTGTGTTTCCTCGGAGTTCCCGTCGTGGCTCAGTGGTTAACAAATCCAACCAGTATCCATGAGGATGCAGGTTCGATCCCTGGCCTCGCTCAGTAGGTTAAGGATCCGGCGTTGCTGTGAGCTGTGGTGTAGGTCACAGACATGGTTCGGATCTGGCGTTGCTGTGGCTGTGGCGTAGGCCGGCAGCTACAGCTCCGATTCGGCCCCTAGCCTAGGAACCTCCATATGCCACAGGTGTGGCCCTAAAAAGACAAAAGACCAAAAAAAAAAATTTGTGTTTCCTCACCAGAATTATAACTCATGCCATGTCTGTATGCCTCCCTTTTTATAGGGGGAGTATCGGCCGTTTAGCATGCTTTCCGTTCCCTTCCTGGTGTTTGGCACCTGTAGACATTTTCGTGTCCCCCTGCCCCCGGATGGGACAGGCAGAGGGCAGGAAGGCCGTCTCCTGGGTGGGAGTGGCAAGTGAGTTGAACATGGGCGAGGCCTGGCCCAGGGATGTAGGATGCTCCCAGGAGCCTGGTACTTGCATCCAGGCTCCTCTCACAGCGGGTTCCCCGCCTCCACGGCCCATTGATCCCCCACCACGTGCCCAGCATTCAGGGGAGGGGTCCTTCTGGTGTGTAGCGCCAGGTTCCTGTCCTCAGGGACATCGTGGCCTAGGTGGGGAAAGCAGCAGTCTAGGCTGATTCGGAATCTCACAGCATGAACTGCATGGGCTCCTGGGGATCCAGAGGAGAGAGAAACGAGGCAGAATTGGCAGCACATTTATCAGTCAGAACCCCTACACCAATTTAAGCAAAGGTAATCACCCATAGCATCGGCTCTGGAGCTGCAGGCCACCTGACGTCATCAGGACTGGTTTTGCTTTCATCCCATCCCTGCTTGCTGCTTCTGGGTTGGTCCCTTCCCGAGACAGGCCTTTCTCTTGCAAGGTAACCAGTAGGCCCAGAGCTCGTGCTCAGGCCCAGGTCCAGGTCCAGCAGGAAAGAGCGCTTCCCTCTGCAGTGGCATTTCCTCGGAAGTCCCACCCTCCCACTGGCCTGGAGTCAGCGGGTGCTAGGTGACACACTGCTGACTCAGACCTTGGTCACCTGGTCAGACCTTGGTCCCCTGCCAAGGTTACCCTTTGGCCCTGGGGTTAGCCTCATTTGGAGTGCGGGGACTGAGCCTATGGGAGCCCCTACAGGCGCCCCTTTGTGGCAACCCCAAAGGAAACAGGCTGTTACTTGAACAAGGAGGAGGCGGACCCCGGAGAGGAAAAGCAGCAGTCTGCTCCCCGGGGTCCGGGGTCCGGGGAGACCTCCTGAGGGAGGGGCACCAGCAAGGCCACGCAGGACAGGTTCTGGTTAGGGGGTGAGGAACGCCGGCCCACAGGCCCTCCCCTGCGACCTAGGAACAGGTGCCAAAGGCCTGAGGCCTGACTGGAGGGTGGGGAGCCTGAGTCCTGCGAGCACAGGGTACGCCTGCCCCTCTCGGGCAGCTCCTCCACTGCAGGACGGGGTGAAAGTCAGCCCTCCCTGCGTCAATGCCCTTGGGACCAAGGAGTGGGGGAGGGGAGAGTAGGGCCCACAGGGCTTCTCCCAGCTGGACCGGCATTGAGCTTGAGCTCAGGGTTTTGAGAGCCTTGATAGGTTGCTGAGCGGGAGGTGCTGGGACAGAAGAGCTTTGGAAAGGTTCCTCAGGGAGCTGTCACAGCGGACAAGGAGGGGAGCCGTGCTCTCTGCCTCCAGGGAGCTGCAGCAGGGAGGGTGGATAAGGGACATTACATTTCAAAGGGAGTAATATGACAGGACACGGTGACAGATCGGGAATGAGGATGAAGGGAAGGGAGGAGTGGGGCGTGCCCCCCTCCTGCAGCAGTCCACAGTGGGGCTTTTCTGTTTTTATGGGCTTCTGTGGCGGGGACCTGACCCCGCCTTGGAATCCCTCCCCTTGAACGTGCTCCTCCTGCAGAGGGGAGACGCTCTCTGTCGCCACCCACCTCCCCCCAGGCCCGGGCCATGGCCCCTCGGAGCCTCTGCCCGGTTCTGCAGCAGGTGAGCTCATGGGCGATTAGCATTCCGAGCGGCTCCTTCCTCCTGCCCTGCCTCAGCGCAGCCCGCAGAGCCGGAGAGAATGACGGGCACCTTGCAGGCGCCTGGACCCACTCCGGCAGCCCTCCCTGGCCCTTCCTCCTGCTGAGAGCCCCCACCCTCACCTGCTATGTCACCCGGGAAAGGCCAGCCCAGGAGATCTGCCCACATGACTTAGATGATGGGCAGAGGGGCTGCAGGGACGTGGGTGCTGTCACTTGCTCTTCCCAGCGGCCCCTGCCGGACCGCTCTGCCTCTACAAAGCTTTTCCCTTCCTCCCTTCTTCCTTTCCTCCCCCTTGCTCTCTCTTTTCCCCTTCTGCGCTTCCGCTTCCCCCCGCCTACTCTTCCAGTCCTTCTCCTCACTCCCTCTCCATCGGCCCTTCCTTCCTTGCCCCCCTTCTCCCCGCTGATTGGCACCTGGTGCCTCTGAGGTTAGGAGGCCTCAATCAGCTGCCTGCATAATTAGCAGATCATTCTTAATTACCCCAGGAGTGGAGAGGATAACAGGGGAGCAAGAGCGGTTCGGGCTGGGCCGAGGGGGGAGAAGCGGCAGTTAGGGCAAGGGAGGGAGGGGCGTCCCTCGCCCACACCCCAGTGGCTAGTTGGCCTGATGATTGAAGGTGTGTGGCAGTCCTGCAGGGGCCACGAGCCTACCTGGCCTCATCAGACATCTTCCCAGGAGGTAATGGGGTCAACTTTGGACAGGGACCCAGGCACTGCCCTGGCCATCCTCCCCCCTCCCTCGCCAGGGAGAGAGTGTCCCCTAGGTCCCTCCTTGACCTTGACCGCCTCACGCCCCAGGCTGCAGCCAGGAGCCCTCTGCACCCCACCCCCCGTGCTGCTTCCTTGCAGACTGCTGTTTCCTTTGCAACTTTCTTCTCCGTGTGGCTCAGCACTGCCTTTATTTTTTTCCCATTCTTTCCAAGTTTTATTCAAAAAAAACGGAGGAGGGTGATTAAGATGTCCATAAAGAATAATCATCATTACAATATTCAACTGGGCAGAAATAACAAGGACCCAGTTCAGTTGGTACCATCCTATTTTCCCACTAGACCAGTTTTAAAAAAGTCAAAGCCTTCTCAGTGTGGAAGAGTAGGACAGCTTTTACACTAAACGGTGCCCCAAATGAGTTATAAAATCCCTGATTTTGTCTTCTATTTATCCTTTTCTTTCTGTTCTTTTTCTTTCTTCTCACGCTCAGCTTTAGCTTCTTCTTCCTCATGTTTTTGGATCAACTGTTCCAGCGTGGGTGGTAAAGGCCAGGTGACCAAGTTCTTGGGACATGTCGGCTCTCGGGTCATGAGACATAGTCGCTCGTTTTGACCTTCACAGCAGTTCCGCAGGGTAGAAGTTGCTATTCCTATTTTTGGCCAAAGAAGATGAGACGTAGACTAGTTAAGTGACTTGCCCAAGGCCGCACTGCCCCCGTCTGCAGGCCTGTGGGACGTTGTGGTCATTTACCTCCCCGATGGAGGGCGGGTGTGTGCCGATACTCTGCTGTCCCGGATCCAAGCAGACTGACTGAGCCAGGTCCTTCCATGCGGGTGTCCCAGTGACATGCGGTAGGGACGTGACTCCAGTGATGAGCCTGGAAACTGAGCTGCCTTGAAGCCAGCCTCCCAGCCGGGGGTCTAGATCAGGAGCCGCGAACACGACGCCCTTTGCCACCCCCACCCCCCACCTCGCGGTGGACTTTGCCAGTCAGTCATGGCTCTTGGTCCCAGCCCCAACCCGGCCCAGCACACCTTCCTAACACCAGACCGTCACTGCCAGTCTTTGCGATGACACACGAATTGAAACCTCTTTCTCATCCTTGGTCTGAGATTAGGCGACCTTGGGGGCTTTGTCCACAAGCAAGCCATTACTTAGACTTACAGACTCTCAGGTAAGAAAAGAGCCCTGGAAATCATGCCTTCCGTTCCCCCGTCCCACAGAGCAGCCTCCCCTGGAGCAACCCTGACAGGGCGTCCGGCTGGAATCTGGTTGCTTCGCGCAGCCCTGTGTCTGTTTACTAGAAGGTTCTCATGCAGAACTGAGTCCTGCCTCCTGTAACTCCTCCCACTGGCTCTGACACAGCTCCCTCTCTGGGGTGACAAAGAGTAATCACTTTTCCACCTGACAGCACTTGTGATCTTTCTGATATTTGAAGGGAATTAGCATTCTCTCGAAGTCACCTGTCTTCAGCGAGAACGTCCTCCAGTTATCTTGTCTGATGGGAGTTTCTCACTCACCGCGGTTCTCAGCACCCTCCTCTGGTCGTTCGTTAACTTGTCACTTTTTATCCAGCCGGTATCTGTTCCATATCAGGCACTGTCCCAGGTGCTGAATCTCAGAAAGCAGTCAGGATGACACAGCCCTTGTAGCCCAGAAGGGAATTCAGAGTCCTCTTTTTTTTTTTTTTTTTGGTCTTTTATGCCTTTTCTAGGGCCGCAGTCGCGGCATATGGAGATTCTCAAGCTAGGGTCTATCAGAGCTGTAGCCACCTGCCTACGCCACAGCCACAGCAACAAGGGATCCGAGCCACATCTGCGACCTACACCACAGCTCACAGCAACACCGGATCCTTAACCCACTGAGCGAGGCCAGGGATCAAACCCCCAACCTTATGTTTCCTAGTTGGATTTGTTAACCACTGAGCCATGACTGGAACTCCCAGAGTCCCCTTAAAACGTGGGCCCAGTTTGAAGGGACCCAGCTGCGAATGAGCTGGTGTCTGGTATAGATTAACTCCTTAGTCCGGGGCTCTGTGTCCTCCTGTAGCGCCTCCAGGACCGTGGACGTTTCCTGTTATTGGAAGAAGTTGAGAGAGGAACAAGGAGCGCTGCGCTCTGAGATCTCATTGCCTTTCCAAGCTGCTTTACATGCTTTTAGCTCAGACAGAACTTACAGGTAACCGAGGGCTCCGGCTCTTCCTCCCCTGAGCTACTGCTAAACCTCCATCCTCTGTGTGCACACTTGACTTTAAGCCTGAATGCGGGCTTCACAGTCATCCCTTATCAGTTTCGTCTTTTCTCTCCTCCTGGCCTCTCAAGACCATGTGAGTCTCGATTCCATCGGGCAGACCGTTTTGGGCCCTCCGTGTTGGGCACCCCAGCATCAGCAAGCCGCACAGGGCCTGCCAAGACCTTCGTGTCGCGCTCAGATCAGTCCACTCTTGCGTGGCGCCTTTGGGTGCCGTTGCTCATCTGGCTCTGGTTTTTCCTCACTGTGCTCCTCCAGCCCCCGCAGCTCCATCCTGTCCACAGGATTTTGTGAGAAGCCGTCAGAATCCTTGCTGACTCAAGCTGCACTACGTGTAAGGTTTTCCCTCGGTACACAGGTCTAATAACCCTGTCAGACAAGAAACGCTGTGAATTTAGAACAATGCCAGCCCTGCGGGATCCGCCTCTTCCATTTCAAAGTCCTCAGGACCCTCTATTTAATAAGCCATTCCCAAAATTTGCTGGGGTTGGCTGTTAAGATTGATGTCTATTACTTTTGAGAAGTCAGATGGAAGACCCAGAGCCGGCTTTGTCCGTCTCCAGCTCTGACGTCCCCCGCCCCCACCCCCCGCGCCGAAGTCCAGGGCAGCAGTTACATAACCATAAGGCCGCTTCAGCCCTGGGCAGCGAGGAGCTGAGCCGGGAACCGGAGGAAGCGGTTTGTGCGCGAGTACCTGTTCCCAGGGGAGGCCGTTTTCCCCGCTGGAAACATGGGGCTCGTACAGATCGCTGGTTCTGCATCTGTCCTGGAAGGAAACTGTGCCTCTTCTCCTCTGTCTGGGTTGCTGCCCCACTCAGACCAGCTTGTCAAGGCAAACTAACCTGCTTTGGGTGCCTGCTTGAAGCCCCTGCGTCCCTGAGCCCCCCCCACACACACACACACAAGGAGCCAGGAGTAATTAAGGAGACTTCGTTGGGGGTGGAGACCCCTGAGTTGTGAAATCAGCTGATCTGGTGGGCTCTCTGGGGGCCAAAACTTTCTAGAGTTGGTGGGGGGTGGTTTGAGAAGGCTGACCCAGAGTCTTGACTGTTCAACCTTTAAAGACATCCTAGAGTTCGCTGGCCATGTGGTCCCTGACTCCAGAGACCACAGGCCACCTGCCTGCCACCCACGGAGCCCTCCGGTGTCCCCAGGAACTGAGCTTGCAGCTCTGCCTCGTTTCTCGTGTCTCGCTGCGTCCTCACTCCTGCCCGGACATGGAACACGGCGGCCATGGGCAGGGGCTGGCGTTCCTGGAGGTGGGGAGCGCCCGGCCGGAGGGCGCCCTGGCAGTGTGAGCCGGAGGGGCCCTGCGTGAGGAGGACTGTGTGTTGTTGGGTAACTCGGGGCGCGACGGAGGCTCGTGTGCGCTTACCTTTGGGTGCGGTAACCAGAGGGAGCCCTGCAGGTGCCAGGTGCTGGGACTACAGAGGGAGCAGACCCCCTACCTAGGAGCGCACAGGCCGGAGAGCAGGGTGTGCGGCGGCTCTGTGTGACAGCAGGGCCAGCCGGGGGTTGGACAGTGACAGGCGCGATTTTAGATCCTGTGCTCGGGCGGGCTTTGGTGAGGAGGGGTCGGTGAGGTGAAGGACTGCCGTGTGGGTGTCTGGGAGGCAGCAGAGGCCCCACGACAAGACCGCATCGGCCGTTCAGGGAACAGCCGGGCACCGTGTTGCTGGAGCCCACTGACTGGAGAGGGGGCAGGGGCAGCCGTGGGCAGCCAACCACAGCGTGCCAACGGCAGTGGGGACCTGATTTTCCCAGAGCCTCTGACTGTGTGGGTGCACTTCCTCATGTATGGCGTAGCACTTGAATCAAGGCCCAGCCCTGCCTGTCACTTGCCTCACAGAGCCCTGGTTTCTTGCTGTGAGTCCTGACAATTCTGCCTCTGCTCACCTCTGCCTGAGGCTGAAAACTCCAGCAGGCAGGGGCCACGTCCCTTCAGATGTCACGTGCAGGTGCCAGCTTGGGGCTAGGGTGGTCGCCCATTCCCGCCCAGACTCCAAGCGACTTAATACAGAGGAAGAAGGCCTTCCCGGGGCCTTCAGGTTGGATGGTGCCGGTAGAGGTCCCCTGGGCAGTTCCAAGCCTGCCCTGAGAGGCACGTGTCGCTGTGTTTTACGAGTGCAGCCGCTGGCTGCACAGGCCGGCCGTCAGCAGCAGGAGGGGCGCGGGAGGCCTCAGGGTCTTGCGGAGCAGCCTCCAGCCCCTGCGATCTTTTCCATGGCAGGATCTCCCAGCGAGTGGAGCTCAGCCGGAGTCAGCTGCAGGCCATTGGGGAGAGGGTCTCCTTAGCCCAGGCCAAGATTGAGAAGATCAAGGGCAGCAAGAAGGCCATTAAGGTAACCCCAGCGGCTGGTGGGCAGCCCCAGAAATCCCATTCCCGACCTCCTCCCTCGGCCCCCGAGGTTGCCAGTTCTTACCTGCACTCCAGCCACACCTCGAGCCCTGCTCCTGCCCAGAGTCCCCCCGTGCCTCACCTGGGGCCCCTGAAGAAGTGATGCCTGGCTGCCTGTGTCCACAGGTGTTCTCCAGTGCCAAGTACCCAGCTCCGGAGCGCCTGCAGGAGTACGGTTCCATCTTCACCGGTGCCCAGGACCCTGGCCTGCAGAGGCGCCCCCGCCACAGGATCCAGAGCAAGCACCGCCCCCTGGATGAGCGGGCCCTGCAGGTCCGATGGGGGTGCCCGGACACTGGGGAGGAACTGAAGTTATGTCCCCCAAGAGGATTCTGGCTGCAGTGAGCAGGGGTCACTCTGGCCGGTCACTGAAACCCACCCCCGCCCCCAGGAGAAGCTGAAGTACTTCCCTGTGTGTGTGAGCACCAAGCCGGAGCCTGAGGATGAGGCCGAGGAGGGGCTGGGCGGCCTCCCCAGCAACATCAGCTCCGTCAGCTCCTTGCTGCTCTTCAACACCACCGAGAACTTGTACGGTGGGGGTGGGGGCGCGGAGGGGCGGGCGGAAGCTGGCCTCGGGTAGTGGGGGACCGAGGGACACCGGTGTCGGGCGCGGTGGAGGTCCGCAGCCAGGGAGCCAGGAGGCCCCCGACCCGTTGGGCTTGCCTCATAAGGCCTGGGAGACGGCAGCACAAACTGACTGTAGCCCTGATGGAGTCAGAAAGGTGATTGGGCCCATGGGCCGAGAACAGGCGCTGGATCGTCTGCCCTCCACCCCACCTCCGTAGGTACAAAAAGTACGTCTTCCTGGACCCCCTGGCCGGTGCCGTCACGAAGACGCATGTGATGCTGGGGGCGGAGACGGAGGAGAAGCTGTTCGATGCCCCTTTGTCCATCAGCAAGAGAGAGCAGCTGGAGCAGCAGGTGAAGGGCGGGCGCTTGGGTCGGCCAAGGGGTGGAGGCCCTGCCAGAGCCGTCTAGGCAGGGGGTCCGATGAGCCCCTGACCCCGCACGGCTGGGCGTGTGAGAGGCCCCTGCCCAGGGCCGAACTGCAGCCCGTTTCCACACGGCCCCCACAGCCACTCTGTCCCACAGATGCCAGAGAACTACTTCTATGTGCCCGACCTGGGCCAAGTACCCGAGATCGACGTGCCATCCTACCTGCCCGACTTGCCGGGCGTGGCCGATGACCTCATGTACAGCGCGGACCTGGGCCCCGGCATCGCCCCATCGGCCCCTGGCGCCATTCCAGAGCTGCCCACCTTCCACACGGAGCTGGCCGAGCCCTTCAAGCCGGGTGAGCTGAGGGCTGGGAATGGACTTGAGTGGGAGCCCCCTGCTTGGCCACTTTCTTGCCAGGGCCCCTCACACCTTTTGACACTCTGTCCCAGATCTAGAAAATGGGGTGCTGACAGCACCCCCACCGCCGCCGCCGCCGCCCCCCCCAGCCCCGGCAGCGCTGGTCAGCGCGCCCCCGCCCCCGCCCCTGCCCCAGACCGCGGCTCCTCCAGGACAGACCGCCAGGGAGGATGACAGCGGTGGGGGGTCTCCCTCAGGTAAGAGCAGTGCCAGGGTGTGCGGGGCGGGGAGGGGGTTGCTCTTCTTTGAGGGCACCTCTAAATTCTGGCTCCCTGACAGGTTTTCTGTAGGTTGGTTAAGTGGTCATACATTCTAGATTTTCAGAATGGTTCTAATTTCAAAATCTTCTTCCACCGGGTTCATAAAAGAGCAGTTTCAAACCTTGTCTGTGGAGCCCCAGAATTCTAACATCCTGGGTACAGAGAACCTGGGCACGTGGGCCCCGGGCAGGGGTGAGGGGTCCCAGTTCCACTTAAACCAGTGGAGGAGGAGGTTACTGGAAAAAATGAGAAACTACAGCAGCAAAGGACCTTAAACTGCAGAGTCTCGGTTTTGCAGTTAGACCCCCCGGTCTGGCCCCACCCAGAAGTAGCACAGAGACCCTCTGTTAGCCCAGGAGTCAAGTTCAGACTCAGCCCATCTGTGATTGCCAGGGCCACCTGTGCAGCCTGGCCCTGAAGGGGGTGCGGCTGGACGGGCCAGGCTCCGCGCACAGGCGGGTACAGTCAGCAGCCGGGCCCTGCGTGGTCTCCCTCCCGAGCGCCCCTTACCAGCTGCTTCCTCCCGAGCAGCCAGCAGCCCACAGATGCCTCTGGACTGCAGAACCTTAGGCTGGGCTGGCCTGCAGAGGCCCTGCCGGAGCAGCCTTTCTTCCTCGTGCCCTTCCCACCCCTAGCCCCTGTCCAGGGAGCGCCCAAGGAAGTGGTTGATCCCTCCAGTGGCCGGGCCACCCTGCTGGAGTCCATCCGCCAGGCTGGGGGCATTGGCAAGGCCAAGCTCCGCAGCGTCAAGGAGCGCAAGCTGGAGAAGAAGAAGCAGAAGGAGCAGGAGCAAGGTAGGGCCAGACCCGCCACAGGGCGCTCGCACCACAGGCACCAGTGGGGTTCTCTCTGCCCACCGCGCTGCTGTCCCCAGGGCGTTGCAGGCAGCCCAGAGGCCATCCCTAACAGCCTGTCCTCCTGCCTGGGCCTGGGCTCCTTTTGGTTTCGAACCCTACTAAGTGAAACTTTCCTCTCTAAGCCTATTGGGGCCAGAGCCTTGCCCAGCTCAAAGTACAAGAAGCTTCTTGCACTCTGCCAGTTGGGACATGTTTAGAGACAGGGACCTGGCTCAGCCCTGCTTCTCCAAGTCTCTTGCGGCCCCGGATTATGTCAGCTGTGACTCCCCAGCACTGACCTAAATGTCACACCTTTGCGTAAAGCAGTAGCGCCCTGGGAGTCCACAGTCCTGAGTCCCAGCTCTGCTTCTGAACTTTGCACTGTGACACCAAGCCAATTGCCTAGTATCTCCGGGCCAGATTCCTCACCGGCCCTGGGGCCGCTCATCTGTGCCCGCCTGTGAAGGTACTGTGGCTGTGCTGCTGCAAGGTGCGCTTTTCTTGTTAGCGCTGACCAAAGCTCCACCAGCTGTGGTGACCTGGTGGCAATGGAGGGGCTGGGTGTGAAAGCACAGAGGACAAAGTGAGTCCTAAGGGGTTACATAGGACTGGGTTCAGCTCAGCCTTGGTCCCTTCATCTCCTCCCTGTGGCTTTCCCGTTGCAGTGAGAGCCACCAGCCAAGGTGGGGACCTGATGTCAGATCTCTTCAACAAGCTGGCCATGAGGCGCAAAGGTAGGAGGCAGGACGCCGGCCCTCTCGGCTGAGGTCACCCACGTCTTCTCTGTCTTCAAGTCTCTAGGACCCGGATGGCTGGTACCCAGCCAGCCCCTCACCTTCAACCTTTGCCCTCTCAGGTATCTCTGGGAAAGGACCTGGGCCGGGGGCCAGCGAGGGACCAGGAGGAGCCTTTGCCCGGATGTCAGACTCCATCCCGCCCCTGCCGCCCCCACAGCCCCCAGGAGAGGAGGACGAGGACGACTGGGAATCGTAGGGGCTCCACACCCCCTCTCCCACCGTGCCCACGTGCAGAAGAGCCCAGCGGGCTCCTGGTCGGGGGAGGGCAACTCTCGGGCCAGAGACTCTGAGGGAAGAGAGTACAAGAATCAATAAAGAAGTGTGATGTAAGAACTGAGCATGAACCAACAGTACACTTTTAATTAAGGAACTAATTATTCTTCCTATTCTGCAGCTGCAGAAGGCCGGTGTCCCTCCGAGCTGGGGCCTGTCCTGCTGCCCCTGGTGTCAGGTGGTGGCGGGAGAGGAGGTGCAGTCGGCAGCATGGACAGAGGGAGATTTCCACACAGGAAAAAGTGTCTCAGTGGCAGACACGGGGTCTCTAAAAATAGCCTCGCTGAGAGCCTAATGGCCCTCGGCAGAATCGCTGATGTGAGGGGAGGAGGTGTCTTGGAGCCGGCTGGAGCGGCCGAGCGGGAGGGAGGTGCCTGAGAGCTGCCGCGGGTCGAGGGCAGGTTAGGACAGCGCTGCAGGGCAGGCGAGGTGGGCAGGGGAGCCCCGCGAACCCCAGGGGGCAGAGTGGGGATCGCTAGGTTTCCAGGAGAGGGTGGGAAGGTCTAGAACAACTCATTTTAGTGAGAAAGGGAGAGGCAGGAAGGCCGGGCTCCCTCTCAGCTCTAAGAACATGGAGACAAACAAGCAAGAGTGAAGGTGCTGCAGCCCCACAGCCACTCCTCACAAAGGCCGGCCGGGCCCACTGCTTCTTCAGACAGGCCTCAGTTTCTCCTGTCGGCTTTTCCACCTGCTCCTGGATCCTGGCAGCCCACTGGTCCCAGCGGTGCCAAGCTCTCCTCCTTAGGCAGGATTTCTGCAGACCAGGCCCCAACAGACCGCACTTTGTGGAGGCGGGGTCAGGAAGGGCCTGGCCACCAGGCAGTGGTGCGGCCATCCGTCAGGAAGAGCCAGACTGCTCGCGATGAAACTGCGGAGAGAGGGACAGACAGACAGACACCAGGTCTTGCGGTGGGGAAGGTGGGGGGAGGGTTGGGGAGGTTCTCGGGGAAGAGAGAGGCAGGACTACCTTTCGCACAGCTGCAAAAGCAGGGCCAAAGGTGGCTTTGACCTCCACGCGGTCCCGGATCCAGGCCGGCAGCTTTGCCAGGACGGGTGGGCGGGCGTAGCGCTGGTCCAGGAGCACGATGCTGGCAAAATCCTTCTGGTGCCTGATGGCCCTGCCTGGGTGGGAACCAGCTGGGGCTCTGAGAGGGAACCTGCCTCCCCTTCAGGACCTTTCTACCGTGTCCCCTGCCTTTGCTCAGCCCTCAGGCTGGGGAGATGACAGGAGGAATCCCTTCCTGTCACCTCACTCTGTGGCCATCCACCCAGGTACGCACCTGCCAGCCAGGACAGCCCGGGCTCACCTATGGACTGGTTGACGGCCTTCATGCACAGGTTCTCCACCAGCGCCTTTCCGGGGGCGGCCTGGCCTGGGGCCCTGGGCTGGGAGGGCAGAGGAGATGACCTGTCACAGCTGTTTATTGCCTCCTGCCTAGTGTGCTGCAACAGCGGGACCAGGGGGCCTCGGGGGCACGACGCCAGCAGCTGAGAGAACAGGTGAGGGGCATAGAGATGCATCGCATCCCTTGGGGCCAGCAGGGACGTCACAGCCTGGGGCACCCTCTCCCTTGAGCCCCAGGGCGCAGGAGGTACTCACGAGGGTCTGATCCAGGTAGGCCATCTTCTCCTGCAGCTCCGCAGACCTGACGTTGGGGTAGGGCATGCCCACCATGACCACACACCTGCAGCACAGGTGCGTGTGAGCCCTGGCACCGGGGGCAAGTCTCAAGGCCCCATCCTCACGGCAGCGTCCCCTAGTCCCTGCCACTTCGAGAGGGTTTTCTCGGCCGAGACATCCTGACTGGGCCACGGAATCGAGTCCTGGTAAAGTTGGGGTCTAACTAGCTTTCTACCTGGCCCCAAAGGGTCAAACCTAGAGTTGTCCCATCAATGCCCTGTGCAAGAGTCAGCCCTGGCACAGACTCAGAAAGCACCAGACTGCAGCTACCTGGAGCAAGGCGGGTGGGGGTCAGAGCCTCAGGAGATGAGAAGCCCCCCACACTTACCGGCCGAGGTTGTCCGAGAAGTTGATGCCTTCACTCATCTTCCCTCCAACCACGGACAGCAGCAGGGCCCCTGTCGCCGTGCCCTCGGCCTGGCCACAGTGCTGCAGAGCCAAAGCGTGGGCGCCCACCTGAACAGCCAGCTGCCCTCCCACCCCCCAGTGCTACCCAAGGCCCGAGGTACAGGCTCACCTTAATGCACCTAGAATACTCCTTCAGCACCTGCTCCACCTGGTTTGCTCTCTTGGGCTCCTGAAATATCTGAAGATAGGCAGTATTGTCTCCCAGAAAAGGGGGTGCAGAAGGCTCGGGCCTTGGGTCTGCTCTTGGCCTTATGGTTTCCAGACTGGGGCCTGGAGAAGCCCCTGGGCTATGGGGAAACCCCCCGGATGGTTATCGGGGATCGGAGTCGGGTAAGGAGCTGGTGGCCCCCAGCGCCGAGGCCTGACCATCTGCACAGGAAACCCCAGGAGGGACTCTGGGTGCCACCACCGTCACAAGTGGGAAGTCCAGGAGTTCCCGTCGTGGCTTAGTGGTTAACGAATCCGACTAGGAACCATGAGGTTGTGGGTTCGATCCCTGGCCTTGCTCAGTGGGTTAAGGATCCGACGTTGCCATGAGCTGTGGTGTAGGTTGCAGACGCGGCTCGGATCCCACGTTGCTGTGGCGAAGGCCAGCAGCTACAGCTCCTGTTAGACCCCTAGCCTGGGAACCTCCATATGCCGCAGGTGCGGCTCTACATAAAAGGCAAAAAGACAAAAAAAAAAAAAAGTGGGAAGTCCAGCTGAGAGTCACCCACCTTTTTCCTGACAGCCAGGCGGGCCAGCAGACCGCTCTTGTCCCAGTGGGCATGGACCTGGCGCTGGTACTCGTAGGAAGGGAAGAAACAGACCACCCCGCCCGGAACCACGTTGCACAGGTTACAGAGGATGCGTCCCGTCTCGTCCATCTAGGCGGAGGAGCAAGGAGCCCTCGTGGCGCCCTCCTGACACCCCACCCAAAGCTCCGCGCAAACCAAGTACAGACCCCACGGCGACTGTGGTCAGGAAAAGGACCCCGGCCAGATGGCTCCCCTGGGCACAGTGTGCCACCCTCCCTCCCACACACCCAACCGACGCTCCTGGGGCTGGCGGTCCGACCGGCATGCCACTGTGCCGGCACACCAGAGATGAAACCCACCACTCGGGTACCGCCGCATCTGCTGTTCTCCAGCCCCTGGCATCCCGTTGGGCGGCTGGGGACCAAGCATCATCTGGGACAAACAGGCACTGAAAACCCTGGCATACTGCCGGAGCTGTGCCCCCACACCTGCATCCCTGCCCGGCCGGGGCCAACAGAATCAAACAGCGAGAGGAGCAAAAGGAGTGATCAGCTCGCCGGTGAGCTTCACCCTGAAG
The DNA here is from genome assembly GCA_004024745.2 of Catagonus wagneri. Classification (NCBI taxonomy): domain Eukaryota; kingdom Metazoa; phylum Chordata; class Mammalia; order Artiodactyla; family Tayassuidae; genus Catagonus; species Catagonus wagneri. The sequence continues at coordinate 4,720,533 of PVHT021183649.1, forward strand.
AAACGTACTTAGCAGGAGGGGTGGGGGGGTGGCTCAGACCTTCCTTGGTAAACATCTGGATACTGTTCATCCTGTGCTAGCTATGACAGAAGACCCCAGTGCCTGAACGCCCAGGACTGGCCAGAGGGCCCCAGCCCGAAGTCTCTCTCCTGCCCCCAAGGCTGTGGCAGGCAGGCTGGTACTGACCATCTGCGGCAGCTCCCTCTTCTGATATGTGAATTCCAGCTGCTGGTTGGCGGGCCCACTGCAGATGACGAGGGGCAGGATGTTGTCTGGAGGGATCACGTGACCTGACAAGAACCGAGGAGGCTGACCTGGAGTCTGGAGGGTCCCCCAGGCAGCATGCAGAAACAGCACCCCCACCCTGGCTTCAGACTAGGAACAGCTGTGCACAGCACCCACCCTCCGCCCCGTTTCCAGAGAACCAACCGGGCGATGCTCGTGCCTCTCCACACAGACGGAGGGGACACAGCACGAGAGCCTGGAGGTGGCGAGCTCGCAAGAGAGCTGGTCGAGGATGGAGCTCCCAACCCAAGGCCTCAGCCCCAGGCCTGGTCAGAGCATATGGCTGGACTATGGCAAGAGGCCGCTGTGTGATGACATGGATCCTCACCACAGGAGAACTCCACCACTCGCTCAGCTTCCACCCCGGCACACGCCAGCAGCTGCTCCCGGAAGTCAGACACCTGTAGACCACAAGGCCAGCTCTGTCACCTCCCCGAGGCCCAGGCACGGGGGCCTCGACAAGGAAGGGGGATGGAGGTCTGGGCTCGGAGGCAGCAAGCACCCAAGAACAGAAAGAGGTGAAAGGAAAGGCTGGTAACAGATTAGCTAAAAGCAGAGAGAATCAATGATGCCCAGCATCGGCGGCCTCGCTGAAACCACTTGCAGGAACAGCAGATTCGGCAGTTTAGCGCAGTGATTCTCAACCCTGGCTGGGCAACAAAATCACCACTTAGAGTTAAAAATACATATATATGGTCAGGCCCCAGCCCAAACCACTGAATAAGAATCTATGGAAAGACATAAGCATTGTATTTTTACTCTTAAGAGCAGCTCCGGGTCTTTGACCCAGAAAACTGGCAAACGCCCCAAGGGCTGACTACTCTGTGGAGAAACAGGCGTTCCCACATTGCTGGTGGGATACCGAACAGTACAGCCCCTGTGGCAGGGGAATTTGACTATATTTAGAAAAATCCAGCATTTTTATTTTCAACCCACAATCCCCTATCTAGGTGTCTCCTCTAAAGTATAGCTTCACAAACCAAATAGCACAGCACAAGGACAGTTCTTGTCTAGTTATTTGTAACAGCCTGCGTTTCACAAAGGGATGGACTGAACAAGCTCCCTCCACCCTCAAGAGAACCATGCAGCCAAAAGACTACCCTGTGAGCTAAGGCGTGATCGCCAGAACATGCTGGTAAGGAGTTCCCATTGTGGCTCAGCAGTAAAGAACCCAACTAGTATCCATGAGGATGCAGGTTCAATCCCTGGCCTCGATCAGTGGGTTAAGGATCTGGTGTTGCCGTGAGCTGCAGTGTAAGTTGCAGATGTGGCTTGGATCTGGCATTGCTGTGGCTGTGGTGTAGGTCAGCAGCTGTAGCGCTGATTCAACCCCTAGCCTGGGAACCTCCATATGCCACAGGTGTGGCCCTAAAAAGCAAAACACAAAACCAAACCAAACCAAAGAACATGCTGGTTAAGTCAACACTGATTATGCTAGCTTTGATAGAGGTAAAAAGGAAAAGGAGGAGTCCCCATCGTGGCACAGCGGTTAACGAATCCGACTAGGAACCATGAGGTTGTGGGTTTGATCCCTGGCCTCGCTCAGTGGGTTAAGGATCCGGCGTTGCTGTGAGCTGTGGTATAGGTTGCAGATGCGGCTCAGATCCTGCATTGCTGTGGCTGTGGTGTATGTAGGCTGGCGGCTACAGCTCTCATTCAACCCCTAGCCTGGGAATCTCCATATGCCGCGAGTGCGGCCTTAAAAAAAAAAAAGAAAAGGAAAAAAACACTATTTGTTCATTTCTGGAAAAAAAAAAACGCGTAAACCAGTAACTAATAAAAATAATTACCTATGGGAATAGGGAACAGTCTGGAGGAGAACAGAAATGAGACTGAGTAGGTCTTGTATAGTTTCAGCTTTTGGACGAGTATGGATATTGACATATTTTTAAAAATATAATCAAGAAAGTAAAAAGGAAAACTGTAAAGCTGCAATCTGAAACAAAGAATGCTTAGCTACCTATCAAACTCAGACGGTGACCATAAGTGACTTTATCCCCAGTGACCACACATTCTTAGTGGGATATTTGTACTTTAAGGGCAAAAACAAATGCATGTAAATGAATTCAATTAGTTTACTGTTAGATGAGAGCCTTTGCCCTCAGCTAGTAAGTCCTGTTCTAAGATGCACTCTAGGGAAGTAACCGCCGTGCGGATGTGGCTGTATCCACCACGCTGGTTAACAGAGAAGAACTGCGAATGGCAGAGATACCTAATGAAAGAGCGGCCGTATATAATATAATCACGGGATATAATGCAGCCAGAGTTGGGCAGAATAAGTGCATATTTGCTGACAAAGAAAAATGTTTTAAGACGTTTTGCTGCTAACTGAAAAAAGCAAATTTTGTAACAGCAGCATGTGGAGAAACAATTTTTGCTTTTAAAATATGTATGTTTGTAAAAATTATGCATACAAAAGTTATAGTGATATATACCAAAGTGAATGCTTTGCTGCTGGAATTATTTTTTTTCCCTGTTTTTGTTTGTCTCTGCTTTCTACAACGAAAATACCACATTTCCCTAAATACGTATATTATATTTATAAAAGATCGAGAGGGTTGTGTCTGTGGTGTGTACGGGAAGGGAACAGCACTCCATCCTGGGTCTGAAACTCCAGAATGTCCTTCTCTAGAGAAGTGACAACAGGAACATCAGAGCAGGGCAGTGCCCGTCCGCCCCTGGCCCCGGCCACGAGGCAGTACAGCTGTGCCACCTGGTGGACGCTACTTGGCCTGCGCAAGCCAACCCCCTCCTGGCTGGGGGACCCAAGGGGTAGGGAAGAGGCTGTGTCCTTACCGGCTGCATGGTGCCCCCCGCGATGACCACCGCCCGGCATTCCTTCACCACCTGGGCAAAGTGCACGGCTGGATTCAGGAGCAAGAATTTGAGACTGCTCTGACTGAGGCTGCCTGGAAAAAAGAATAAAGACAGCTGTAGGGAGAAGGGCGGGTACAGGCCCAACAAGACCCCCATCCCTCTGAGGCACTGGGTCCAGCTGGGTCCATGCAGGAGCCCTAAGAGATGCCGCTTTCTCTTCAACTGGACTCATTTCATCCCCAGGGCCACCCTGACTAGATGTCATCTCTCTTTTCTTCCTGTTTGTTTGTTTTGTCTTTTTGCCTCATCTAGGGCCGCCCCCGCGGCATATGGAGGTTCCCAGGCTAGGGGTCTAACAGGAGCTGCAGCTGCCGGCCTTTGCCACAGCCACAGCAACGCGGGATCCAAGCCACATCTGCAACCTACACCACAGCTCACGGCAACGCCGGATCCTTAACCCACTGAGCAAGGCCAGGGATCGAACCCGCAACCTCATGGTTCCTAGTCAGATTTGTTAACCACTAAGCCACAATGGGAACTCCTCTCTTTTCTTCCTAAACTGAGGTTTAGGAAGAAAATGACCCAAGTCCCACACTCACAGGCCACAGAACCAAAGTCTGACCTTCGCCATTGGCCATGAGGCTTCTCCCACCCAAGCTTTCCCACGGGGCTACTGGCCTGAGAAGAGCCAGCACCTGGCCCTCTGTGCCCCGCCCTCCCCATCACAACCACCAGTGCAGCTCACAGGCGGTTATGACCCATTTCCTCGTCCTAACCCAGCAAGGTGCCCAGTGGAAGTAGAGCAGCCCAGCCCCAGGCCCTCCAGGGTTACCTTGGCGGCTCAGGATGACCCTGCCGTCCTGGTTGGCGGTGGTGAGAGCTGCGAGGAAGCCCTCGATGTGCATCAGCGGGGAGGCGGGCCGCGGCGCCCCGGCCTCCTCCTCCTCCACAGGGGCTGCGGGAGCTGCAGAGGAAAGAAGAGGGCCTGGGACCCTGGACAGTGGGGCACCACTGTCCTCGGGGGAGACCACGCGTGAGGAGGCCTGCCCGGGCTCCCCTTCCCAACTCACCCTCAGACACGCCGGGCTGCAGGCTCTGCAGGAAGTGCTGGAAGCCGGCCAGTCTGGGCTGTTCCCTGGGGGGCCCCAGGACCACTCCGTACCGCTCTGTGAAGCCGAGGAGCTGGGACCATGAGAGAAGCAGCTGTGAGAGGGTGCCAGACGGCCCCTGCCCGCCCCAGGCCAGTTGGCCTGCAGCAAGCATGGGTTCCCACAGGAACCGAGAAGGGCAGGGGCTGCTGGTCCCCGCGGCCCGAGGAGAGGGAGATACCTTTCTGCTGATCATGCTCTTTTCACAGTAGCGCCGAACCTGCAAAACCAAACCCGGCCTTAGGTGCTGTAAAAGCTGACCCATCAGGGAAAAAACAGCTATCTTCCAAATCCCGGAGCACGGTCCACTGCCACCTCCCAGGGGCCGGAAGCCTCCTTCTGAAGGCCCCTCCTCTGCCACTGTCCCCATACCGAGCACTTGCACACACACACCCCGCACAGCCTCCCCTCTCTAAAGGTCCTTGGTGATAATCATGCATTCCTTCAACATGACGGCAAAGCTGGGCCTTGAGGATTAAGAGGTGGTTTTTAAAAAATCCTACGAGCAAAGGTGGGCAGACTGGGGCTCACGTGGAAGGGCTTGGCTGCGCACACAATGTGTGCGGCTTGGAGCGCGACAGGGCACTTGGCGCCTCTATAGACCTCTACAGACAACAGAGGCTGCCTTCCACTAAGATTCAGCGGGCTGAATTTCAAAGGACACAGAAGGGAGATTATGGGGCCAAGGGACCAGAAGGAAGGAGAGTGAAGAGCCTGCTCTCGGCAGCAGCTGTGGGAACGAGGGTGCCCTTAACGCAAGGCCGGTTCCAAGGCCCAAAAGCCTCATGGATGAGAGACGAGGTCAGAAGGAATCAAAGGTTACTTGGCCTGTGGCCCGCCTGATGGGCGATGGTGGTGACCAGGCCAGGGGGCAGCTGGCGTGAAGGAAAGCCAAGGCGGGGGACAGAGGGGAGCCGGGCCTCGAGTCCGGGAGGCTCTGCCATGCACCGCCAGCTCACTGCGTACAGTGGGGCTGCTGTCTTCCTGAGGCAGAAAGCCTGCTTTCCACCACTTTCAAATGACACAGGATCTCCAGCCTGGAGTCACAGGACCTGCCTGCAGCCTTAGCCACCATCGCTGCTTTTAATCATGAGCAAACCAGAGCCTCTAAGGCTGTCAGTCACTTGGTCCCGCCCAGAGGGGGTCACCCTGGCCGTGTCCTCAGCCACCTCAGCCTGCCAGCAGGGTCAGGCTCACAAAGTAACCCCTGCTCTGCCCAGAGCCTGGGAGACTGTGTGGAGGAAGACGGAGGAAGGCAGAGGGCTCCTGCGGGCCACCTATTAACAACAGAGACAGACACTGTTCTCGCCAACCCTGCGACCCTTGACCTTCCACTGAAGACTGGCCTCTCCTCTGACACGGAGCTGAGTTTAAGGGCTACGTGACTGCGTGGACCTCTAGGCTGCCCGGACTCAGAGAGACTTACTTACTATTCCTTCCATGGTCTTAGCAGAGTCCTGCCCGCAGGTGGTGATCAGAATAAGGAACCCGGATGTGCCCAGCATACAAAGGTGAAAACCTCTACCTTGAACAGGTTGATGTTGTCGATCTGGCTCTGAAAGAGGAAGTCGTTGATGGTCTTCAGCTCCGTCCCTAGTGGCAAAAAGGCCAAGGACCCTGGAGTCTTCTGAGGCCACGGCCTTCAGTCCCGGAGGGAGGCTCAGAAATTGCTCAGACCCCCTCTTACCTGCCTGCGAGAGGCTCTGGGTATTGGGGTTTTGCTTAACGTTCCCTACAAAGGAGAATCAGACAGGTCGGACGGGGCGGGGGCTGCTCTGCGGTCTGCGAGTATGAATGCTCCTGTCAGAAGGGATCTTTCGCCATTTACAGGACAGGCAGGGGGTCCCAGTCTCAAGGTCTGACCCACGTGTTTGCACACGCAGCCCAAGCTGTCATCCTTTTCACACCTCCTCCTAGGACGTGGGGACAGGGCCCCCTCACTCCACGCGGGAGCCAGCAGGCGATGCCCAGGCTGCACACTGACCAGCAGCAGAGCGGACACCAAGTGAAGGGCGCCAGCTTGAGACAGAGCCCGCGGGAGCCCCGCTCCCTTTCTGCCCTCCGGCTGCTGTGAAAGTCCTTAGTGGGGCTGCCACACGGCCATGGGAGGGGCGTGGGGCCCAGACGCGTCTCTGCCCTGGGCCTCACCCACTCTGAGGGTCACATGCCTGTGCCGCTTTCCTCACAGGGCCACCCAAGGCCCAGCACCGTGACGTGGACTGCCAGGCACACACTCTGTGACAATATATTATCATCGCCAGCTTCAGAGGAGGGCCTGGCAAAACAAACCGGGCTTCCAAGAAAAAAGACCTAAAGTCAGACAAATGAGGTTTTCTAAATCAATGACCAAGACAATTCCTGAGACTCGGAAAACCCAGGGGTCCTGACTGGCGCCCGGGGGTGCCCCTCACCGCCCAGCACGGCCACGAACTTCTCCAGCAGATACAGGATCTGTTTGATGTACATCAGGTTCTTGGCCTTCAAGCGCTTCCTGCGGAGAAGCCAGCAGACATCAGCGGGAGCAGCACCCAACAGCACCCAACGGCCCAGGCCTTCCTGTCTGCTGCCTTCCCCCCTGGTCACCAGCTACACACACTCTCCCTAAAGAAAGGCTGGCCGTGGCCATGGCCTCCACAGCCGCTGCTGCGTCCTGAGACCCTCAGCCTAGTGGGGTGCACGCCGGATGAACCAGGAGGTAAAGCAAGGCTCACCACTGCACTCGGCCGGGCAGGAAACGCCACCCCAGTGCCTCCTCTCAGAGGCCAACCTCGGGTCACCGAAGCCAAGCACCCCCCACCCCACAGGAGGCTGTGCTCACCCATATCGTTCCATGTACTGGAGCAGCTGGGAATGGGCCTGGCAGAGCTGGGAGGAGAGAACACAGGTGTGACAGCAGGCCAGCCCGGGGCAAGCAGCCTGGGGCTGGGACACCCCGGATCACATCTGCAAGGTGCCAGCCCAGACACAGGAGCAAGGTGAAGGGTGGGCTGTAAAGGCCCCGAGCGGAGGGCAGGCAGCTCCTGCTGCAGCAACCACGTGGGTCAGAAAAGGCAAGACAATGACTCCTACAGGTCAGAAGTGTCCCTGCTGGTTTTCCCCAAGTTGGTAAAGAATGTTGTCTACCAAGTCCCGGCTCAAGGCAACCGTCACATCCTGGCCCAGGGCAGCCGGCACTGGTCAGTCGAGGGGGTGGGATGTCATGTGGGATTGAGGGTTGGACACCAAATTCCGGGTCACACAGTATTAGCTGTGTGACCCCGGGCTCGGGGCTCCAACCTCTCTTGACCTCTGAGTTCTCAAAGTAAAACAGGACACTGGCCTGAGGCAGTCAGCACGTGGTACAGAGCGTGTGACAGGCAGTAAGTAAACAGTGGCTTTCAGAGAGCCCGCGCATCCTTCAAGGCAGTGTCAACAACATCTAAAGGTGGGGGGAGTCCTGCTTCTCATCCCCTACTGGGTGCCCGTGCCCTGGGCTGGATTCGGGATGACACAGGCTGCTACAGAGCAAGCCCGGTGCCCACTGATGGGCCAGCCGCGGCCCTAAGTCCTGCTGGGGAGCTGGCCTGCCCGCTGCCCACGGCAGCCCTGCCCAGCAAGGCGGGCCGACGCACCTGGGAACCGCTGACCTCCACGCTGTGCATGCCCGTGATGGTGTCGATCAGGTTGTGGGCCTCGTCGATGAGCACCACCTGGCCCTGCAGCCGGATCCCCGCAGCCTGCCGTGTGGACGCGTGCAACACCATCTGGTAAGGCAGCACCACCAGCTGAGGGGACACGAGGTGGCCTGAGGGGCAGTGAAACCCCTCCACAAGGTGCCTGCCTGTCCCTCCCCACCGTCCTGGTGTGAATGGTTTATTTCCTGCCCAGAACACGCATGGGGACACTGAGGAGAATGCAGCAGCACACCGAGCTGCTACTAGAACCGTGCCCGAAAAGTTTATGTGAACACTGGATATGCAACAGTTAAAACTGGAGCAGATCAATGGAACCAAGAAGGGGGAAGGGCCTGGAACCCCTATTCCGCGCCCCCTCTGAGGCCCTGAGGCACCAAGGTTGATGGGCCAGAAAGCAGCCCTGGGTTCTGGTCCTGGAGTTGCCACTTAACACCACTTCCCAGCTGTGTGACTCTGGCAAAGTCAACCTCTATGAGCCTTGCTTTCCTCATCGGCATAAAGAGCGTGATAAACTCTATCTTTAAATGAGGGTTAAGGGATAAGGGCTAGGGTAACAAAAATAAAAATACTCTGTAAATTTCTTAGATACTGTGTTTTCTGTTTTTCTTTTTAGGGCCGCACCCGTGGCACATGGAAGTTCCCAGGCTAGAGGTCGAATGGGAGCCACAGCTGCCGGCCTACACCACAGCCACAGCCATGCCGCATCTGCCACCTACACAGCTCACAGCAATGCTGGATTCTTAACCTACTGAGCGAGGCCAGGGATTGAACCCGCATCCTCATGGATCCTCATCGGGTTTGCTTCTGCTGAGCCACAACAGGAACTCCATCTTAAGAACAATTTTCCAGTTAAAGGGACACTGACAGACAAAGTGAAAATCCCAAACACAGGGAACTTAAGGCCCAGGTTTGAACACTGGTTCTGTTACTCATGCTCTGTGAGGAAATCACTTAACCTTGCCCGGCCCCAGGTGTCCTCACGTGGACACTATGCATACTCCCGCCTCAGCCGGCTCAGTCGGCTACCGTAAAACAAAGGAGGTGAAAAGTGCCTTAGAAAGTCAGGATCATAGACGTTTCAGGTGTCTTACTCTACGGGCACATGAACGGGTCCAGACCCCGGGAAAGGCCCCTCAGTTTCCGCGCCTCCACTCTCGGTCAGGTCAGCACACTGACAAGCATTTAACTGCCAGGTAAGATGATTACGGACACAGTTCCCTCCATCTTTTAAAATCTATGTAAATCTTTTCTTGACTATATGACAGTCTCCACATATTTCCAAAAGCCATTCAAGTTAAACAAGTAGCAAGCAAACAGTTAAGTCCTACCCACCAAATACCGCGTTTGAGCTGTCAGGTCAGCTCACGCAGCACGACAGGTCTAGAGGGCGGTGCGCGCAGGTGCCGCGGGCAGGTGCACAGGGTGGGGCTGCGGCCTCAAAGGGCGTCTCGGAAGCGCTTTACGTCCCGCACCTCCCCCACGGCACTCCCGTTTCTGCCCTGGCATCTTCCGGCTGTGGGTTCACCAGGAATGCACACCCCTACCTGGCTCCTGTGTGCCACCCCCCATAATGCCTCCTGTCCCTGCAGCCAGAGCCACCAAGGGACCCAGGGCCTCCTCCAACCCTTGTACTGAGAGTGGGTGACGGGTCATCAGTGGCGGTGTGGTGGGCAGTCCACCCACGGCTGGTGACATCCTCCAGAATTAAAAGGGGAGTGAGAATTCCCTCCTGGGCCCCCCTCAGAGCCAAGAGCTACCGCCCGACCTGAGGGTCTTCACCTGCGCTGCGGGAATGGCGAACCGGCCCCCGTAGTACGGACAGGCCCGAGCCTCCTTCCCCAGGGCCACCAGCTGCTCAATGTCCTTCACCCCCACCAGGACCTCGTCCCGGAGGAGCTGCAGCCGCTCGTGGCTGTAGAAGGGGCAGGCGGCCCGCTGTTCCTGCCTCCTCCTCCTGGGCTTTGACTCCGCGGCGATGCTCTTCTCTGGGGGTGCAGGCCGGGGGCAAAGGCAGAAAGGAGCATGAGTGCCCAGGGCCGGGAGCGCGCCTGTACCGTCCAGACCCACTTCCACGGACAGGGCCTAGGGCCCTTCCCGGAACTGCTTCCTCTGGCCTCATCTGGACAGCCTGGCATTTTACTCTGTCTTCTCTGGAAAAGCCTCAAAACCACCTCCCAGCCAGGCTTTCCAACTAGATCTGGACTAAGAACTAAAAAGGCCTTTTTCTGTGAGTGAGGCTCTTTAGGAAAGGAGGCCAGGGTCGGCCCAGCTTTCGTCCCCATCTTTCTCTGGGTCCCGGGCCACATCCCCTCCGCCCCCTTCTCCCAGGCCACCTAAGCTGCGCGGTGGTCCCAGAGGCCCCCTCCCCCGGGCTCTGGTGGTACCGCGTCTGCCCCGCTGCATCTCCACGCAGCGGTCATTGATGAGCTGCACGGAGCCCAGCTTCCTCACGTCGTCATTGACACAAAGGTTCTGCAAAACAGAGAGTACGAGGGACAGGACTGGCAAGTGACACCGGGAAAGCCACCAGGCCTGCCACACAACCCTCCTGTTTCCTTCCGAGGACCAGCCAGGCACAAGGCCCGGTCCTGCCCTGCTCGGCTCGCCTCAGACCCGTGTCGTTCCGCTGCAGGGCGAAGGCAGCAGGAAGGCGCGGGGCCCTGACACCGGCCTGCGCTTACCTGCCGCGAGCCGAGGGAGACAAGTCGCGTGTCCTTGCCGAAGGGGCTCCTCTGCACCTCGTGCACAAACTGCGCCAGCTGGGAGTGCGTCCGGCTGCAGTAGTAAATCTGCCCGGGAGAGCGGGGCTCGGACGGGGGGCGGTCACACCCCCAGCGTTCTCTGCAGGCGGGCCAGGGCCCGAGAGGCCAAGGGAATAGGAAGGGTGGCCAGGACGGTGACCTCAGCCAGCGCTCAGGTCAGGGCCCAGGGCAACCCCACCTGCCCTCAGTCTCACTCAGCCAGGGACTAGCTGCCCTGGGAGGAAGGGGGCGTCCCCTCCTTGGTGACTCTGAACATGGGAAGGACGCTGAGAGTCTCGGGTGTGCCAGGGTGGGGTGGGAGGTGTCCCAGGGCTCAGAGGGCAGGCAGGGATCAAAGAGGAGGTGGCAGAGCCTGGCTGTCTCTGCACCCCGCCCCAGCTTAGAAGATGGAGTAAAGGAACACGGGGGGATCCAACTTCAACAGAGGAAACCAAGTCTTAGGTGCAATGAAACCTGCACGGTGCCAGAACCATACCCCCTGCCCCCGCCCCTCACAGTGCGCCACGCAGACTCGAACCAAAGGAGGGGATGAGCCACTACAGCTATGGGCAGAGCCCGTTAACACCACCACCCCCATCCCTCAGCAGAGGGCCCCTGGCTCAGAGGCAGCTCGCGGGTGCCCAGCCCTACAGCCCTGGAGACGCAGCTGGAAGCTCGAGCCTCCTCCTGGGCCCAAGGCCCTGGGCTCAGTCACGGGGAAGGCCCAGACCCGGCGCTTCACCTTAGTCACATGCTCCTCCTCCAGGTCATCCTCGTCCTCGTCTGCTCTGAAAGGAAAAAACACGCACAGAAAAGAAGTCTTCTCAGATCTTTTCTTTGTTCACCTAGAAATCCAAAAAAACTTTTAAAGGCGGAAACGCTCATCGCCTTGGGCTCTGAGAGAGGTGTTAGGGACAGGGTCGACCTCCTGGTCAATAAAGGACTGTCCAGGCAGCTGTGTGAAAGACCTGGATTTCCAGCACCTGCCATGTGGGGACAACGTCAGCAGGACCCCGCGTGGGGCTGGATGTGGGAGGAAGGAACAGCGCCTGTGTTCAGAGCCCGGGGCAGGGTGGGGGTGGGGGGGTGTCCTCAGAGGCTGGCGTCTCCTGAACCCAGGGAATCTCAAGCCACAGAAGCTAAACTGGAGGATTAGCAGCCCTGGCCTGGACCCCAAGGAGCACTTTTTTCCTCCAATGGTCACATACTAAACTCAAGTTCTCCGCCTTGTCCCCAAGGGCCCCAAGGAAGCAGAAGAGGGGTGCACCCTGAGGTGGGGGAGGAGAGGCACAGGGAGGGCCACAGGACACTTTATGCGCCTGCCCCCAGCAGGGTGCACAGAGCAGCCAGCATCTCAGCCCTGGGCGGGGCCACACATGTTAATCCAGGCCCAGAAACCTAAGCCCAGGACCATTACAGTTTAACTGGTGAATTCCACCAAATATTTAAAGAATTAATGCCAGTTCTTCCCAATCTCTTCCAAAAAACTGAGGAGGAGAGAACACTCCCAAACTCACCTCATGAGACCAGCATTACTCTGAAACCAAAGCAAGGACACAGAGAAAAAGAAAACTACAGTCCAATATCCCCGCTGAACACAGATGAAAAATTCTCAGCAGAACAGCAGAAAACCAAATTCAACAGCACGTTCAAAGAATATTTCAGGAGTTTCCATTATGGTACAGTGGAAACAAATCCAACTAGTATCCATGAGGATGCAGGTTCAATCCCTGGCCTCACTCAGTGGGCTGGGGATTTGGTGTTGCTGTGAGCCGTGGCATAGGTTGCAGATGCAGCTCAGATCTGGCGTAGCTATAGCTATGTTTCTACCTCTAGCCTGAAAACTTCCACATGCCGCGGGCGCAGCCCTAAAAAGCTTCATGGGAGTTCCTGCTGTGACTCAGTGGGTTAGGAACCCAACTAGTACCCATGAGGATGCAGGTTCGATCCCTAGCCTCATTTAGTGGGTTAAGGATATGGTGTTGCCGTGATATGCGGCATAAGTCACAGAGGCGACTCAGATCTGGCGTTGCTATGGCTGTGCTGTAGGCTGGCAGCTACAGCTCAGATTCAACCCCTAGCCTGGGAACTTTCATATGTCACATGTCCAACCCTTTAAAAAAAAAGAAGAAGAAACGAAAAAAAGGTATTTCGTGATCAAGTAGGGTTTATTCTAGATGCAAGGATGTTTCAACATAAGCAAATCAATGAATGTGATACGTTACATTGACGGAATGAAAGATTAAAAAAATCATATGATTATCTCAACAGATGCTGAAAAACATCTGACCAAATCCAGCATGGTCTCATGATAAAAACACCTGAACATAATGAAGTGCCCCCCACCAAAAAAAACCACCCACGACCAAAACCACAATGAAGGCCATGTATGACAAGCCCACAGCTAACATCACAGTGGTGAAAGGGTGAAAGCTTTTTCTCTAAGATCAGGAACAAGGGTGCTCACTCTTACCTCTCCCACTCAACAGAGTACTGGAAATCCTAGCCAGAGCAATCAGGCAAGAAAAAGAAATAAAAGGCATCCAAATTAGAAAGGAAGAAGTGAAAATGTCTGTTTGCAGTTGACATGATTTTATACATAGAAAAGTCTAAAGACTTGACCAAAAACCTGGTAGAGTAAGCAAATTCAGTAAAGTTGCAGGATACAAAAGTCAACATACAAAGGTAAGCTGCATTTCTACACACCAACAACTATTTGAACAAGAAATAAAGAAAACAATCTCAAAAAAAAAAAATCTCATGTACAATAGCATCAAAAACAATAAAATACTTGGGGATAAATTTAACCATGAAGGAAAGATCTGTACACTGAAAACAAGATTTTGATAACAGAAACTGAAGAAACAAACAAATGGAAAGCCATCCCAAGTTTATGAATCAGAAGAATTAATGCTACTACCCAAAGCCATCTATAGATTCAATGGAATTCCTGACCAAGATTCCATCAACATTTTTTACAGAAATAAACAACCCTAAAAATCATATGGGGAGTTCCCACTGTAGTTCGGTGAAAATGAGCCTGAGTAGTATCCATGAGAATGTGAGTTTGATCCCTGGCCTCACTCAGTGGGTTAAGGATCCAGTATTGCTGTGAGCTATAGTGTAGGTCACAGATGCAGCTTGGATCTGGCGTTGCTGTGGCTGTGGTGTAGGCCGGCAGCTGTAGCTCCGATTCAACCCCTAGCCTGGAAACCTCCATGTGCTGCAGGTGCGGCCCTAAAAAAAAAAAAAAAAAGAGACAAAAAAAATCGTATGGAACCATGAAAGACAGCTAAAGCAATCTTAAGAAGATCAAAGCTGAAAGTATCAACACTTCCTGATTTCAAACTATATTATAAAAAAAAAAAATCAAAACAGTATGGTACTGGCATAAAAAATAGACATATAAATCAGTGGAACAAAAATAGGGGCCCAGAAATAAAGCCCTTTGTATATACAGTCAACTAATTTGAAAAGGGGGCAAAAAATATATTCTGGAAAAAAGATAATTTCTTCAACAAATGGTTCTGGGAAAACCGGAAAGTCACATGAAAAAGAATAAAAGTAGATACCCATCTTATACCACTCACAAATTAACCCAAAATTGATTAAAAACTTAAATGTAAGAGCCAAAACCATAAAACATAGGGGAAAGCTCCCTGACATGAAGTTGGCAATGATTTCTTAGATATGACACCAAAAGTACAAACAACAGAACAAAAATAAACAAGTGGGACTACTTCAAACTAAAAAGCTTCTGCACAGCAAAACAAACAACAAAAGGAAAAGGGGGCCTATGGAATGGGAGAAGATTATTTGAAAACCATATATCTGCCAAGAGCTTAATATCCAAAATATATATATCCCACAACTCAACAGCAAAAAAAAAAAAATCTAATCCAATTTAAAAATGGGCAGAGGAACTAAAAAGACAGGCTGACATTAAAAGATGTTAAAAGCTGGAGTTCCTATTATGGGCTCAGTGGTTAATGAACCCGACCAGCATCCACGACAATGCAGGTTCAATCCCTGGCCTCGCTCAGTGGGTTAAGGATCTGGCGTTGCTGTGAGCTGTGGTGTAGGTTGCAGACGCGGCTCAGATCCCACGTTGCTGTGGCTGTGGCGTAGGCTAGCAGCTACAGCTCCGAATGGACCCCTAGCCTGAGAACCTCCATATGCCACAAGTGAGGCCCTAAAAAGACCAAAAAAAAAAAAAAAAAAACGATGTTAAAAGCTAAGACAGGCTGAAAGCAAGGCCTCTTGCACTAAACAGTTAGCCAAGTTGGGAATGCGAAGGAATAGTTCTTTGAGGAAATTAAAAGTGAATAAGAATGCAAAATAGCTCTATTGCTGACATGGAGAAAGTCTTAGTGGTCTGGATAGACGATCAAACCAGCCACAAACATTCCCTTAATCGAAGCCTAATCCAAAGAAAGGCCCTCTCTTCAATTCTATGAAGGCTGAGACAGGTGAGGAAGCTACTGAAGAGTTTGAAGCCAGCAGAGGTGGGCTCA
Organism: Catagonus wagneri; assembly: GCA_004024745.2. Lineage (NCBI taxonomy): Eukaryota > Metazoa > Chordata > Mammalia > Artiodactyla > Tayassuidae > Catagonus > Catagonus wagneri. Next base: position 4,735,712 of record PVHT021183649.1, read on the forward strand.
TGAGGTTTAAGGGAAGTGTTTCCACAACATAAAAGTCCAAGGTGAAGCAGCACATGCTCATGTAGAAGCTGTAGCAGGTTATCCAGATCCAGCCAAGATAATTCAGGAAGGTGGCTGCACTAAACAACACATTTTCAGTGTAGAGGAAACAGCCTTCTATTGGAAGAAAACGCCATCTAGGACTTTCATAGCTACAGAGAAGACAATGTCTGCTTTCAAAGTTTCAAAGGACAGGCTGACTCCTGGTGGAGCTGATGCAGCTGGTGACTAAGTTGAAGCCAGTGCTCGTTTACCATCTGAAAATGCTAGAGCCCTTAAGAATGACGCTAAAGCCACCCTACCTGTGCCCTAGATATGGGACAAAAAAAGCCTAAATGATAGCACATATGATTACAACACAGTTTGTGGAGAATTCTAAGCCAACTGTTAAGAACTACTGTTCAGAAGAAACGATTTCTTTAAAAATATGACTGCTCGTTGACAAGGCACCTGGTCACCCAAGAGCTCTGATGGAAATGAACAATGAGATGAATGCAGTTTCAGGACTGCTAACGTAACATCCATTCTGTAGTCCAAGGATCAAGAAATCATTTAACCTATCAAGTCTGATTAAGAAATTCGTTTTGGGAGTTCCCCGTCGTGGCGCAGCAGAAACGAATCTGACTAGGAACCAGGAGATTGTGGGTTCGATCCCTGGCATCACTCAGTGGGTTAACAATCCGGCGTTGCTTGTGGCGTAGGTCGCAGACGCGGCTCGGATCTGGCATTGCTGTGGCTGTGGCGTAGGCCGGCAACAACAGCTCTGATTAGATCCCTAGCCTGGGAACCTCCATATGCTGCAGGTGCAGCCCTAAAAACACAAAGAGCTCTCCCCTCCAAAAGGAAACAAATTCATTTTGTAAGGCATAAGCCGCCATAGATTCCTCCAATGGACCTGGGCAAAGTAAACTGAAAATCTTCTTGAAAGGATTCACTATCCCAGATGCCATTAAGAACATTTGTGTGACCAACAGGCACATGAAAAAATGCTCAACATCACTAATTATTAGAAAAATGCAAATCAAAACTACAATGAGGTACCACTTCACACCTGTCAGAATGGCCATCATTAACAAGTCAACAAATAACAAATGACGGAGAGAGTGTAGAGAAAAGGGAACCCTCCTACACTGTTGGTAGGAATGTCAATTGCTACAACCACTATGGATAACAGTATGGAGGTACCTCAGAAAACTAAATATAGAACTAACATATGACCCAGTAATCCCACTCTTGGGCATATATCCAGATAAAACTTTTCTTGAAAAAGATACATGCACCCCTATGTTCACTGCAGCACTATTCACAATAGCCAAGACATGGAAACAACCCAGATGTCCACTGACAGGTGAATGGATTAAGAAGATGTGATATACATACAAAATGGAATACCACTCAGTCATAAAAAAGAACACAAGAATGCCATTTGCAGCAACACGGATGGAACTAGATACTCTCATACTAAGTAAGTCAGAAAAAGACAAATACGATATGATGTCACTTATATCTGGAATCTAATATACGGCACAAATGAACCTTTCCACAGAAACTAACTCATGGACTTGGAGAACAGACTTGTGGTTGCCAAGGGGGAGGGGGAGAGAATGGGATGGTCTGGGACTCTGGGGTTAACAGATGAAAACTACTGCCTTTGGAATGGATAAGCACTGAAATCCTGCTGAATAGCACTGGCAACTACGTCTAGTCACTTATGATAGATGAAATGTGAGAAAAAGAATGTATATATGTATGTACATGTGACTGGGTCACTTTGCTGTATAGCAGAAATTGACAGAACACTGTAAACCAACTATAACGGAAAAAGTAAAAATCATTAAAAATTAAAAAAAAAAAGAGCATTCGTGACTCATGGGAAGAGGTCAAAATATCAACATTAACAAGAGTTTGGAAGAAGTTGATTCCAACACTCATGGATGACTTTGAGGGGTTCAAGATGTCACTGAGGAGGTAACTGCAGATGTGGTGGAAACAGCAGAGGACCAGAATTAGAAGTGGAGCCTGAAAAGGGGACAGAATTGCTGCATTCTCATGATAAAACCTGAACAGATGAAGAGATGCTTCTTATGGATGAGCAAAGTAAATGGTTCCTTGAGACAGAATCTTGTCCTGCTCAAGATGCTGTGGAAAATTCCTCAGAAAACTCAAAACAGAATTACCATTTGATCCAGCAATCCCACTCCTGGGCATCTATCCAGAGGAAACCATGAGTCGAAAAGACACATGTACTCCAGTGTTCACTGCAGCACTCCATGCAAAAGCCCAGTCATGGAAACAACCTAAATGCCCATCGACAGAGAAGTGGACAGGGAAGATATTATACATACACACAATGGAATATTACTGAGCCATTAAAAGGAACAAAATACCAACATTTATAGCAACATGGATGGACCTAGAAATTATCATGCGAAGTGAAACTGGTCAGACAATTAGACAGCAACACCCAATGCTACCATTTACATGTGGAAACTAAAAAGACACAATGAACTTCTTTGCAGAACAATGATTCACAGACTTTGGAAAAACTTGGTTTTTTAGAAGTTCCCGTCGTGGCTCAGTGGTTAATGAATCCGACTAAGAACCATGAGGTTGCAGGTTTGATCCCTGGCCTTGCTCAGTGGGTTAAGGATCCAGCGTTGCCGTGAGCTGTGGTGTAGGTTGCAGATTTGGCTTGGATCCCGCGCTGCTGTGGCTCTGGCGTAGGCCAGCGGCTACAGCTCCTGTTAGACCCCTAGCCTGGGAACCTCCATGTGCCACGGGTGCAGGCCTAGATAAGGCAAAGGGACAGAAAAAAAAAAAGGAAAGAAAAAAAAGGAAAGAAAAAAGAAAACCTTGGTTTTTCAAATA
>PVHT021183649.1:4739618-4769918 GCA_004024745.2 Catagonus wagneri
GAACCTCCATGTGCCACGGGTGCAGGCCTAGATAAGGCAAAGGGACAGAAAAAAAAAAAGGAAAGAAAAAAAAGGAAAGAAAAAAGAAAACCTTGGTTTTTCAAATAAGACAATCTGGGGGGTGGGGGGATGCACTGTGGGTTTGGGACACAAAATCTATCAAATTGACTTGTGATGATTTATGTACACCAATACTTGAAATAAAATTAGGTTAAAAAAAAAAGATGCCGTGGAAATTATTAAAATGACAACAAAGGATTTAGGAAGCTGCATAAACTTTGCTGAAAAAGCAACAGCAGGGTTTGAGGGGATCAACTCCCAATTCTGAAAAAATTCTACTCTGGGTAAAATGTTATCAAACAGCATTATATGCTATAGAGAAACTGTAAAAGGAAGAATCAGTTGACAGCGAACACTTAATTGTTGCCTTATTTTAAGGAATTGCCAGGAGTTCCTGTTGTGGTTCAGTGGAAACAGATCTGACCAGCATCCATAAGGATGCAGGTTCGATCCCTGGCCTTGCTCAGTGGGTAAAGGATCCGGCATTGCCATGAGCTGTAGGGCAAGTCACAGATGTGGCTTGGATCTGGTATTGCTGTGGCTGTGGTGTAAGCTGGGAGCTGTAGCTCCAATTCAATCCCTAGTCTGAGAACTTCCATATGCCACAAGTGTGGCCCTAAAAAGCAAAAAAAAAAGAAAAGAAATTGCCATTGCCACCCAAGCCTTCAACAATTACCACCCTGATCGGTCTGCAGTTATCCACATCAAGGCCAGGTGAGCCAGGCCCACAGCAGATGCTCAAAGGGCATTTGTGAAATTAAAGCATGAATGGAAAGGGAGGCTCTCACAAGGGCAGTGAGGTCTAGAAACAGCCCAGTAATTATCTTCAGTGTTTCTACTTCAGCCAGGAGCTTATAGGTGAAAAATTAGAACCCTATGAACCTGGACCAAAAGAAGCCTTAGGTGAGAAGAAAAACCCAGGCTGAGGGTGACTCTATGGCTTACATCACAAGCCTCTCATGGCTGAGTTTGAGAATAAGAGCCTGAGACTTAGAGGTGGACCAGTGGGTTCAAATCCTGGCTGGTGGCCTTGGCCAAAGCACAGCTGGGCCACAATGTCCTGCGTAAAGAGTAGAAATACCACCGGGGGCATGGAAGTAACCCCTGCCTGTGCTGTCTGAGAAAGGGCTGGCCACCATCACTGCCTGTGCCCCGAGGAGGAGCCTGGCTGGGGGAAAAGGGCAGGCGGATGGCATTCTCCCCAGCAGTGCCCTGTGAAGACGGAGCCCAGAGCAGGGCAGTGGGCGGAGGAGCAGCGCTCTTACCCACTGGCCTTTCCTTTCTCCTCGTCACTCTCGTACTCGGCAAGGACCAGCTCCTCCTCCTCTGAAGCCAGCTGCTCAGGCCCCGAGCCCTCGGCCAGCATCTCCCTGCTGAGGTGGAGGAGACGCTCGGTTTCCTCATCTTCCTGTCTCTGTGCAGGATTACGGCCGGTGGGGGAAGAGAAAGAAACCTCAGAACCGGTGGCCCCATGCCCTTGATAGGGGCAGCCTCTGAGGCCATCGCCAAGGACCTCACATACGCCACGAACATGGGCCCCGCCGCGGACCAGTCTCAACAGCCCAGGATCAGCATCTCAGCTCAAGCTGCCCAACTTCCAGGTGATGAGAGCTTAGCCAGAGGGGCACAGGGAAGAGGCGGAGGTCCCGGCCACTCACCCTGATGCCGAGAGGGCCCCCTCGGTGTGAAGCTGGTGGGACAACACTCACCATGCGCTTAGCTGCATACTTGAGCTGTGTGTTGTGGCGGATCTGCTGCAGGCGCTCTTCTCGCTTCCTCCTCCTAATCTGCTCCTCCTAAAAAGTAAGGGGTCCATAAAGGAAACTCCCACAGGAAGCCCCAGGCCAGGCCTTTCTCAGAGCCTGGGGCGCCTCAGTCCAGGGTCCTTTCAGTGCCAGCAGCCTCTGGTCCACAGACCCAGTGGACCCAGAGCCCTTGGCCCAGCCTTGCTGTTCACTGCAGGGCACGCGCTGCCTCTCTGAGCCTCAGGCTCTCAAATGCAGCCCTTAACTGAGCTGGCAGCCTCTAAAGCGTGCTGCCCCGAGCTACAGCACGGATCCTTCCCAGGTGGGGGATGGATGGGAACACCAACCTGGAGAAGGCCGTTGACATCAGCTTAAAGACCAAAGAGCACCATCGACCCAGGAGGCTGATGGCAGGGCTGAGAGGCACAGCCACAGCAAGGAAGGTACCATCCGACCTCAGAATCCCCGCCCCAAGCAATCAGGAAGCCCCACCTGGGGGGGTTCCCATTGTGGCTCAGCGTTAACAAACCTAAGATTGGTGAGGATATGGATTGGATCCCTGGTCTCACTCACTGGGTTAGGGATCCAGCGTTGCTGTGAGCTCTGGTGTAGGTCTCAGACACAGCTCAGATCCCAGATTGCTATGGCTGTGGTGTAGGCTGACAGCTGCATCTCAGATTCGACCCCTAGCCCGGGAACTTCCGTATGCGCAGGTGTAGCCCTAAAAAGCAAAAAAGGAAGCCCCACCTGGATCACTGGATCGCCCCCTCCCATAGCCTGCTCTCACCTTCAGTCGGTCCACCAGGTCCCTCTCTTCTTTCTTCTGCACAAATTGAGTGACCCAGTCAGGCTCTGCAGGGTCCCGCGGGGGGCCTAGGGTCCCCTGGGAGGCCAGGGGAAGCAGGGGCGGGTCCTTCCCGTTGTTCAAAGGAACAGCTCCGGCCTCAGCCTCGAGGAGACGCAACTCCTCCTGACGCTTCTTTTGTTCAAAGTCACGGAGCCAGGAGAGGGCCCCACAAATAAGACTTAGGGACTTTCCCTGCAGGAAGGAAAACATGTTCAGAGAACAAGAACCGAACCTTCCCAAATGACCTTTCCTGTCCTAATAAAGCCTGCAAGGGAGATTTGACTTTAAATACCAGAGGGAGCTCTTAAGACCAGCCTCAGAAGAGAACCAGCAAGGGAATAGTTGGGAAAAATAGGGAAAGGGAGAAATGAAGATGAAATTCCTTAATTACATGGCTCACCATTCCCCAAAGAATGAAAGCGACTTATCAAGTTGCAAGTAAGTGCTATAAGCTGGCATTATTAAAATGGGAGAAACTGAATAAAGAGCCTAGAGGAGTTCCCGTTGTGGCTTGGTGGAAACGAATCCGACTAGGAACCATGAGGCTGCGGGTTCAATCCCTGGCCTCGCTCGGTGGGTTAAGGATGTGGCGTTACCATGAGCTGTGGTGTAGGTCACAGACGCGGCTCGGATCCTGCGTTGCTGTGGCTGTGGTGCAGGCTGGCGGCTACAGCTCCGATTAGACCCCTAGTCTGGGAAAACTCTATATGCCACCGGTGCAGCCATAAAAGGACAAAAAGACCAAAAAAATAAATAAATAAATAAATGCCAAAAAAACACACGTACCATGAGGTGTGCTGAGGGAGGGAACGCGTTTGGGGATGCGGCCAAAGGACAGACAGAATCTGATTAGCCCCAGGAGTCCCAGCGCTCAGACACTTTTAGAGCAAACCAGCTAACTGTTCTGGAGAACCCACCCCCTGAATTAAAGACTAGAACCTTCCCTGCAGGTCCACATTAGGGGCTGAACTGTATCCCCCTCCCCCAATGCAGATGTTAAAGCCCTAAGCCCCAGGGTCTCAGAACACGACCTTACTGGGAAACAGGGTCATTGCAGGTGTACTCAGTTAAGAGTCAGGGGCCCTAATCCAGCGGGACTGCTATCCCTTTAAAAAGGAGAAATCTGGACACAGAGGCCAGGAGGGCTGACGATGTGAAGGGCTGGGAAGAAGTCTGCCATCTGGGGGGCGGGGCCTGAGCAGACCCAACCTCGCGACCTCAGGAGCAACCAGCCCTGCCACACCTCAATTCTGGCCTCTATGCTGTGAGAGAATAAATTCCCGTCGTGTGAGCAACTGTCTGTGGCATTTTGTTATGGCGGCCCAGACAGATAATTTTATGATGAACTATCATACTGAGACACCACTGAATGGTGTGAGAGGAAGTTTAAGCATATTAAAAACTAAACAGGAGTTCCCATGTGGCTCAGCGGTTAACAAACCCAACTAGTATCCATGAGGACAGGGGTTCGATCCCTGGCCTCACTCAGTGGGTTAAAGATCCACTGTAGCTGTGGTGTAGGCAGGCAGCTATATCTCCGACTCGACCCCTAGCTTGGGAACCTCCATATGCCACAGGTACAGCCCTAAAAAGACAGAAGACAAAAAAAAAACAAAACCTAACCAAACCTTTAAAAGACAACTATTAACTCTAAAAAACCAGGAGTTCCCATCGTGGCTCAGTGGTTATCAAATCCGACTAAGAACCATGAGGTTGCGGGTTCGATCCCTGGCCTTGCTCAGTGGGTTAAGAATCCGGCGTTGCCATGAGCTGGGGTGTAGGTTGCAGAAGCGGCTCAGATCCCGCGTTGCTGTGGCTGTGGCGAAGGCTGGTGGCTACAGCTCCGATCAGACCCCTAGTCTGGGAACCTCCATATGCCACGGATGCGGCCCTGAAAAGACAAATAAATAAATAAGTACATAAATAATAATTTAAAAAATAAATTAATTAAAAAGCCAAAAAAGTATTCAAGGGAAAAAAAAACTAAGATATATTACTATACCACCAAGAGGGAAGGGAGGGGAGGGAGGAAAAAGAGGTGGTAAGAAAGCTACCTTTTACCTCTTATCACAAGAAGGTCCCAATGACAAAAATCAATAAAGCAAGAAACAGCAGCATAAGCTTAAAATTTCAACATACGCCATCCAAATATATTTTTTTCTTTTCTTTTCGGCCATGCCCCAAGGCATGTGGAAGTTACCAGGCCAGAGACTGAACCTGTACGACAGCAGCAACAATGCCAGGTCCTTAACCCACTGAGCCACCAGGGAGCTCACTGTGTATATTTCTTAAGAAACAATTGAAAGAAAAGCACTTGTCCAAAAAACCAAGTTGGATAAATTCAAAATTTGAAACGGCATGCACTATCCTTTGATCAAGTGTTTTCTGTGACTTTCAAGAGAGGAGAAAGATGTGCTTAAATTAACAACGTGGAATGTGGCAGGTGGCTGGATGAGGGCCTGACATACTATGATCTACTGACAGGAAGCTGCTGCTGATCCTAAGCAGTCTTGCAGTGGTTGGGAGGAAAGAAGTCACAGGCGCTGGGATAAGCAGAAGACTGGATGCTGGTGGAATCCTACTTAAAACCCCACACTCTGTGCAGTGTCTGCATGACCCACGTTTCGTGAACAGGCAGGACAGATGCTCTCCCACTCACTCTAGTTGAAGGAACAAAGCGGAACGAGAGAGCCCGCCTAACCCCTGCCTGCCCCGGGACACTGTGTTGTCCCAGGAGGGGTGACGTACTCTGTCAGCAGATGAGAGAGAATGAGTCACTTCTGTTCATTCATCAGCACACACACAGGGCCTCTTGGGGCCAGCATGTCAAGCTTTGCTGGATGACGGGGATGCTGAGAAAATGAGGTCCTGGTTCTCCGGGAGGTTCCGGCAACATCAACACAGGCACTGCACTCTCACTTGCTCCCGAAGGTAATAAAGTGCAAGAAAGAAGCGGGAACCCATCCCCACCACCCTAAAGACCCTCAGCGGCCAAGCTTTAATAGCCCCCTTGTCCCAGGCCCACAAAGGAAGGCTTCAGGGCTCTGGTTGGATCCATCTAGCACTTAGTGGCCTGGTTCCTGGAGCCTGAACCAGTGTGTCCGATTTGGGAATAAGCCAGAGTAAAGGCCAGGTTCATCAGCATCAAAGCAGTGGTGCGCCCAGAGCAATCTGGAAGGCTTCCGAGCTCCAGGTTAAGGTGTCCACTACCATTCAACTTCTCAACTGCCTTCAGTCTAATCTTTCTCAGCCCCTGGGGCTGTGTTTAACAACTGAACAGAGAGATGTGACTACAACTCCGAAAGACAAATGGAGAGAACTGCTTGGCTCAGCTTCACACCGCAACACCCTCTGCAGGCAGACGAGCACGCTGGCTGTCCCAGACCATCATCTCCGTCTCCAAGACCCTTCTTGGGCCCCAACCAGTCATACTCACGGTGCCAGTTGGACTCTCAAATATCCCGATCTTGCCAGTCTCCAACACCTGGTACAGAGCTGCCATGAAGTCCTTCTGGATGGCATAGGGTGTGAAGGGAAAAGGGAAGTGGATGCCACCAGGCTCCTGAGTTTTGTCGGTCATGGTCCTGCGGGGGGAAAAGAACCCGCTAGCTCTCTGATGGACCAGGAAGCACTGGCCTGAAATTGAGAACAGTTCCTAAGCGTGGTTTCGATTCTAGTTATGGAGTGGGTACGTTTTGTCACAAGTAGGCGCCACCCTCGCTCCTTCACGTGCGCCTTCCCAGGAAGCCTCCCCAGGACGGCACGGCCAATCCAGCGACATCTGTACGAACCGGCTGTGGGGGAGCCCGGCCCAGGAAGGCCTAACAGAAACCCCTGCCGTTTCACCTGCCTGCACGCCTTCCATCGGTCTGGAGATTCCTCTGGAAGGCCTGTGCCTGGGGTCAGGGATGCGGCCTGTAATGACTTCTGCAGGTATTACGTTTTCATCTCCCTGCCTCTCTTCCCCCTGCCGTGAAGCCCTGCGAGGTCAAGACCAACAGGCGGGGAGTTGCGAGCACAGCTTTTCTGCTCGGAACACTCCCACCCCTACCGACAGGCATCTCAGATCGCTTCTAGTTCACCCCAGCCTCCACTTCCAGTACAAACCAGAGCCTAGGATAAGAGCTTTCTGTGTGGTCCCTGACGGGGAGAGTTCGTCCCAGAGGCTGAGCCCCGGCTGGAAGGGCTTCCCAGAACTCAGGCCACAGAACCTCTCTTCCCTTGAAGGCCAAGGTCTAAGAAAAACTTGTCTCCTCCTCTGGCCCTAACAGTTCTGAGACATCTTCTACACAGCCTTTCTTGCTTTAAGCACCATCCTCCATCCTAGCCCCACTCTCTCTAAAAGTTGCTGCTCCAAGCTATTAAGCGGACGCGTCTCACCGCAGTACAAATATGAATAAATCCAAATGCCATTCACACCTTTGCTCCATTAAGACCAGGGACCGTGTCACTTCATTTAGGAAGGACGGAAGCTGCATGATGTGCTTCCAGTGACAGCTTAGGGGCAGTTAACATAACGAAAGAGGCAGAGGGATAACTATAGGAAGGATGACTTAAATCTAGGACAATTCGAGAGCGGAGCATACAATCGAAAACCCAGTAACTGCTCTACAGCAGAAATTGACAGAACGTTGTAAATCAACTCTAATAAAAAATAAAAAGAAAGGAAAACCCAGTAGTTCCCGTCATGGCACAGCGGAAACGAATCTGACTAGGAACCATGAGGTTGTGGGTTCGATCCCTGGCCTCGCTCAGTGGGTTAAGGATCTGGTGTTGCCATGAGCTGTGGTGTAGGTTACAGACACGGCTTGGTTCCTGCTTTGCTGTGGCTCTGGTACAGGCCGGCAGCTGTAGCTCCAATTAGACCCCTAGCCTGGGAATCTCCACATGCCTTGAGTGTGGCCCTAGAAAAGACCAAAAAAAAAAAAAAGGAAAGAAAAAGAAAACCCACTAAAACATGAAGGGATCAAAGAAAGGCCCTCACAAACTCTGAGCACCAGACTTGTGCTACATGCTCCACAGGCCCTTTCTACTTTGGTCATCTCGTTTCATGACCAAACACCCTACAATACTGTGAGGATATGACCACTGGATCCTGGCACTTACTGAAATGGAAGAACTGTTCAAGGACTCAGCTCAAAAAGGAAACTCAGGGATCCACGCCCAGGTCCACGTGCCTCTCTTTCAGTACAACTCTTGTGGCTGCAAGACATGTATTGGAGAGGTTAAGAATACAGATGATCTGGGAAACCAAGAACACAGGCCATAGACAGGGCAGGACTTCTGGAAGTCTAGAGCTGCAAAGTGGCTCAGGTTTTAGGGTCGCTCCAGAGAGCCCATCATCAGGTAAATATCTGAGGAGTCCCATTCTCCTGCTCAGGCACGCCAGGTGGAGTCTAACGCTTCCTTCAGCCCACCCCATCAGCCTGCATGCGGCCTCTGCAACCGCCTCCACCTCCCAACTTCACTTCCCACTGCCAAGCAAAGTCTTCTCTTTTTCTTTAGAACTAAGAGTTCTAAATCCCAAGAGAGGAGTTCCCTTGTGACTCAGCGGGCTAAGGATCCGGCATTGTCACCGAAGCAGCTTGGGTTCAGTCTGGCCTGAGAACTTCCACATGCCACAGGTGCGGCCAAAAAAGAATAAATATAATCCCACATACCCACTCACTCTGCTCTGCTTTCAGTCATTCTTTTATGTTGTTATTCTGAAACATCCTTTTTTTTTTCTTTTTTTTTGTCTTTTGTCAGTCCCACCCTCGGCATATGGAGGTTTCCAGTCTAGGGGTCTAATGGGAGCCACAGCAATGCTGGATCTGAGCCACATCTGTGACCTACACCACAGCTCACAGCTCACACCGGATCTTTACCCACTGCGCAAGGCCAGGGATCAAACCCGCAACCTCACGGTTCCTAGTCAGACTTGTTTCCACTGCACCACGACAGGAACTCCATGAGATACCCTGTATTTCATTCGTTCATAGCTTTTGGCGCTATCTGAATTTATTTTTATTTACTGTTCTCCCCCACTAGAATATAAATTGCATAAAAGGAGGAACCCGGTCTGTCTTACTCTTCCCTGCCCCTACCACTCAGGACAGGTGCTTTGGTATTGAGTGGGCAATCAATAAGAATTTGATGGGAGGCGTTCCCATCGTGGCTCAGTGGTTAATGAACCCAAATAGTATCCATAAGGGCTCGGGTTCGATCTTTGGTCTCACTCAGTGGGTTAAGGATCTGGTGTTGCCATGAGCTGTGGTGTAGGTTGCAGAGGCAGCTCAGATCTAGCATTCCTGTGGCTGTGGCATAGCCTGGCAGCCGTAGCTCCAATTCTACCCTTAGCCTGGGAACCTCCATATGCTGCAAGAGTGGCCCTAAAAAAGACAAGAGACAGAAAAAAAAAAAAAAGAATTTGATGGGAGTTCCACTGTGGTGCAGTGGGTTAAGAATCTGACTGCAGCAGCTTGGGTCACTGTGGAGGCATAGTTTCAATCCCCGGCCCAGTGCAGTGGGTTAAAGGATCCCACAGCTGTAGCATAGGGCTAGGTCACAGCTGCAGCTCAAATTCAATCCCTGGCCCTAGAATTTTCCTGTGCCGCAGGTACAACCATTAAAAAAAAAAACAAAAAAACCTGATGAATGAACAACCAGCTTAAGGTGGGGGCTGCGGGTGTGGGGTTTCTGTGCTTCAGAAGTGTGAAAGAAGAGCTCTAGGACCTATAGTTCTTTAAAGGTTTCAAACTGTTTTCACATAACCTCACAATTCTGTGTGGTCAGGGTTTTTGTTAGCTCTAATAGACGAAGAAACTGAGGCTCAGAGAGGTTAAGTGACTTGCCCACAATCATTCAGCAAGTGCCTGAATCCAAGACTTGAACGCACATCTGCCAGTCCTCCCACCCTCTGAGCTGTAAATCTCTTCACTGATCATCCTCCCACCCAGGGGAAGTAGGGTGAAAAGACTTGGTTACCAAACTTTAGAATGACAACAGAGAACAACACAGAACAAAAGTATTATTTCACTTCTCTGTGGGTGGCAATTATGGATCTCATTATTTCAGAAGCAGCACAAGCTAAACCCTAAGTTAAAGAAGGGTTTGGATAAATCTGTGAGTGATGGATACACTAAGAGCTATTAAGTGTAACTTTTACTGACCTCTTGTGGCAGGTTGCATGGAGGACATGCACGCCCACAGAAGTTCTTCCTAGAATTCCCCACCAGTGCTAAGGTACACACACCACAGCAAAACTCATGCTCATTAAACGGAGTAAAGTACGTGAAAGCATCTCAGGTGTGTATTAGTCCTCTAAGTGTTCATTCTCGGAGTTCCCACTGTGGCACAGCGGAAACGAATCCGACTAGGAAGTTGAGGGTTCGATCCCTGGCCTCAATCAGTGGGTTAAGGATCCAGCGTTGGTGTACGTAGGCTGAAGACGCAGCTCAGATCTGGGAGTTGCTGTGGCTGTGGAATAGGCTAGCAGCTATAGCTCCGGAACCTCCATATGCCAAGGGTGTGGCCCTAAAAAAAGAGACAAAAATAAAAGTGTTCATTCTCTCCATTCTTCAATGATCCCTTATTTATCTGGGTACAAATACTGCTATAGACTGAATCCTGTCTCCCCTCCCTGAAATTCACGTTAAGACCCTAACCACCAATATGGGACTGTATTTCGAAACAGGGTTTTCAGGAGGTAATTAACACTAAATGAAGCAGGTAATTAAGACTAAACGAAGTCCTAAAAGTGGGGTCCTAGTGCTTATAAGGACTGGTGGCCCTGGACTTCCCAGCCTCTAGACCTGTGAGAGAGATTTCTACAGTTTAAGCTGCCCGGTCCATGGCGTTTTGTTAAGGCAGCCTAAGCAGATGAGACACTACGTTCCAAGTACCACTGTACTGTTATGCTCCTAAAGTGCTTAAATGCCACACAAGTGGGAGACAGCTTGGCACCAAGAGAAACAAAGCCCTTGTGCTCCTGCGGTTAATCCGGAGCTCCGGGGCGCTGAGAGCCTACAGCTGGCCCCAACCCCACATCCTCACCTTGCTTCTGTCTCTCCTCCAGCTCCGTCCTCAGAGCACTCACACTGTATTAAGGCTTATTTTCCACTTTTCAAGTCGCCGTGTCCCACAGCCTGGTGAATTCCATCCATCCCAGTCCGCTACACCGGACACTGCTCCACCTTGATTCCGAGAGGCGGGAGGGTTCTGGGGTCAAACTGCCTAATTTGGGATGCCGAGTTGTATCCGTGCTTAAGTCCACACCTCTGAGCCTGTTTTCTCACCTGCAGCGTACACTGTGGAGCTGCAGTGGGCCATACGTAAGAAGGGCGCTTAGAACAGCAGGCGAAACCACGTCCTCGAGGCTGCCGGCTACCCAGCCTGGCAGCCGCGGGTCACGACCAGGTCCCGCCCCACGGTCTCCCTGGCCCTCGCATTGGTGCCTACTGTCGATCACACGTAGGCTCCGCCCCAGCCCCCACGTTTTCCCGCCGCTGGCTAGCCCCGCCCCTTGCGTTTCCACAGGAGTCAACCCTTTCTCACCTCGTTCCTCGTCCCGAGCGGTTTCACGCGGAACCGCGCTTACCCTTCTCGGCGGCAGGACTGTTCCGCCGAGGCCAGGCGGACGGAAGCCCGTGTGGACGCCACTGAACCTGAAACCCCGGTTCGCGGGCTTCAGCGTGCCGAGCGAAAGCGCCCTGCGGCACGCCTCACGGCTTAGTGGGGGCGGGTCCCTCTTTTGGTGACTGCGCTTCCGCGGCAGGCGTGGGCCGCCCCCTTATGGGCGTATCCCGGAAGAGCGGCCTGCGCTGAACGCCCCGAGCCACTGCGCGTGCGCGCTCCAAAGCTTGCCGGAGATACTTTACCACGCCCATTTGCGCCACTGCGCGTGCGCAGCGGGCTCAAAGGGCCGCTGACGTTAGGGCCCCAGGGAGGCGGTGGTGGGGGCTAGATATTCTTCACTTGCTCCGTGCCAGGTGCAGGATGTTTGCGCCGCTGGCAATTGGAGCCCAAAGGGCGCTCTGCAGTTGCTTGACTTAAATTGGCCGTGTTCATCAAACACTTCAGGGGCAGGTGCTGTAGCTGACTCAGGAAGCCTGTATTCTGGTCCTGAAACTCCACACCCATAAAAACCAGGTTCTAATGCCCAGTTTATCATTAACCTCTATCCCAAACTTTATTCCCGTTCCTGTCGTGCACCTGTTTCCCTCAGGATTGAGGACTATCAAAGAAAGGAGTGATTGAAGCCAAGTGGAACCCTGCAGGGCCCTCCTGGCAGGAAAACCCTCCATGACCCTGATCCTTGATGTAGAAAAAGGCTTTCCTCTCTGAGGCCTTCCCTGAGTTCCAAAGGGAAAGCACAGGTAATTACTAAGTAGGTAAGGGAGGGAATGCAAAGGAAACGAAGAAAAAGTGGCTAAAGAAGAGAAGTAATAACAGTTCAGTGATAAATCAGTCCTATCACATCCTCAAGTGATAGACACAACAATCTGACACTTATCCTTGCGCTGTTCTGCAGGAACTAAGACACCTACCCCACACCCATCCCAGGTGGGGGCTGGTGACTACTAGCTGATCACACGGACCAGACCCCAGACTGGTGGAAACCAGAAAGTTGATGACTGAGATTCCAGAAACATCACCCTGTTACCTCACCACCATCCAATCAGAAGAAAGTCATGCACCCAGCAGCCCTCACCCCAAATGTTGCCTTAAAAATTGCTTCCACTAGGAACTCCTGTTGTGATGCAGCAGATTAAGGATCCAGCACTGTGGCATAGGTCACAGCTCTGGCTCAGATTCAGACCCTGGCCTGGGAACTTACATATGCCACAGGTGTGGCTGGAGGGAGGGAAAACACGCTCCCCTGAATGCCATCAAGTTCAGGCTTTCTGAGCTTGAGATCTGAGCTGTTTCTCCTTGCTTGGATCTGCAATGAATGCTGTTCTCCCCTTCACCACAACACAGGGTTAGTAAACTGGTTTTGCTGTGTGGAGGGCAAGCAGACCCAAAGTTCAATCTAATAGTCCCTGCTCCTGTCAGAACTTAATATATGTGAACTGGTTATTTTACCTCTGGAATGGAGGTAAAACCACAGCAGGGCTCAGAGCAGGTAAGAGGAAGCATTCTGGAAGCCAAGTTTAAGATTGTTGCTACCGGGCACCTACCCTGCTTTGCGTGGCACGCTCACCTGGTCAGGAGAACAGAGTACATCACCTTCACCTCCCTGTGGTTAGAGTAGAATAGTTACACAGGTAGGTAGAAATCCCATCAGGGATCCATGGATAGAGAGGGAAACCTAGTGTGCTTTGGGAGTTAATGACAGGTCAGGAACATCATCAGAAGCAAGCCTGCTTAAATAGAAAACCATAAATCAATTAATGACCTGAGCCAATACTCAGATCGTTAAGGAGACCCTCATTATATAGAAACCGAGATCATTCAACATATTTTGGCATATGTTACTGCCATTCTGCCGATTTGAGTAGGCACCATGACGGTCCTAGTTGATCTCATAAAGTCAAATACTCTTACCTGGATATGAAGGAGGAGCTAATGAATTAAGCCTAACGTCTCCTCGAAGAACTAGGTGGTCTTTTCCCCCTCCCTACTTTCCTTGATTATAAAAATGTGGCCCACAAATCCTCAGGGCAGATTTTCTTTGCTTGCCTGCTTGTAACCCTCACAAGCGTCCCATCTTAATAAATCTCTTTGCCTATCACTTTGTTGTCTCTCACTGAATTCCTTCTGTGCTGAGACACAAAGAACCTGAACCTGTTAAGTCCAGACACCAAGTGAGTGATTCTAATTAAAAAACTGGAGGTGCAAGTCCCAATCTGGGTTATGGCTGGGTTCAAGTCAGCAGTGTTTTCAGTTCCACCCAGATGTGGCTCTTCCTGTGTCAGGTGGGGGACTGGACTGCGTGATCCCTGTGAGCGTTTCTAAAAGCACGTCATGTTTTCTAGCAACACCCAGTAACCCAGTGCTAACACTGTCTGAGGTAACTGGGATCTCACATGTTAGGACTCAGTCCCACGAGGCTGTGACGTGAGACAACAATCACAAGCCCAGGTTGTCACCTGTGCAAACCACCTACCAGCTGTAAATCAGAGAGGCTGACAGAACTCAGGAGACCGTTTTACTTACTACAGCACCAGTTTCTGTAAAAGTATGTAACTCAGGAACAGGATGAAGAGATGCCCAGGGAAGCATGTGGGGAGGGGCCGGAGCTCCAGTGCCTTCTGGGCACTCCCCCCTCCCAGTAGCTCCACCTACACACCAGCCCCAAACTCTCCAAACCTC
This sequence comes from Catagonus wagneri, assembly GCA_004024745.2. Lineage (NCBI taxonomy): Eukaryota > Metazoa > Chordata > Mammalia > Artiodactyla > Tayassuidae > Catagonus > Catagonus wagneri. The sequence continues at coordinate 4,753,566 of PVHT021183649.1, forward strand.
AGCCCTTCTTGTGTTTAATTGAGGCTTCATTACGTGGGCCACGGTTGACTAAATCTTGGGTCTTTGGTGATTGAAAGCAATCTCAATCTCCAGCCCCTCTTCCTCCCAGGAAGTCTGGGGGTGGGACTGGAAAGTCCAACCCTCCAATCACGCAGTTGGTTCCCCTGGCAACCAGTCCCCTCCTTAGGTAGGTTACCTAGGGGCTTTCCAAAAATCACATCATCAACATAACAAGAGACACCTCTCTCCTGCTCCTCAGGAAATCCCAAGGGGTTTAGGAGCTCTTCTTGGAAAGGAGACAGAGACTAAATCCAATATTTATTATCACACTGTCACAGGATGGTTCTACAACTGGGGCTATTTTATGCTCATGCTCCCTGGGAAGGACCTTGGTCATTGCTGTGACTTTGCAGCAGAATCAAGAAACACTAGGGGCAGCTCCTGTGAGTTGAGGGAAAGCCTTTCAAGGAGAGGAGCCGGTGTAAAGCTGTGTAAAAACTTGGGGGTGGGAATTTACAAGAGGGAAGGGTGGTTCTGAACCGAGCAGGGCCCTGTGGGGCTTCTGGGTACAAAAGCCTTTCTGTGTCCCCCATTCCTTGTTCTTAGGAAGTGGGACTCCTTCAGCCTCCATGACCTTCCCTGAGTTCCAAAGGGCAGGTTCAAACAATTGCTAATCACGGAAGGGAGAGGATACAGAGACTAGGGAGGAAGAGTCCAGAAACAATGGTGAAGGCCTGGGACAGGGTCCCAGTTCCCTCCTCAAGGGACACACTAAACATCTCTTAGCCCTTCTGCAGAACTAAAACCCCAACAAATGAAAGATGTTAACTACTTGAGGAAGCCATCCTCATTCCAGGACCACCAGAACCTGTCCTGGGGGGCCCCTGGACACCAGCTTTGAAGAATACCAGCTTCCATTTACCCTGATCCTTATCTGTGGCCCTATTTTCTACTCTAAAACTCTAAAACCACCTCCTGTTCTCTCCCAAGGGAGGACCCAGTCTTCAGGGCATTAGCCTGCTGTGGCCTCATTTGCCTGGAAAAGCAATAAAAGCTTTGTATTTTTCTTCTCCATCACCTAAAATTCTGTCTCCCTGTTTCTATTCGGCACTGGTGGACAGAGGCCAAGTCTTGGCAACAGTTCCAGAGTCAGTTCTCTGTCATCACTTCCCAACTATCACTGACCAGTGTGGTTCGAAGAGCACAAAGAGTTAACACCCTTCAGGGGCTTGGAAGTGGCCCACCAAAATCCTGAAAAGGTCTCTAATGCTTCAGTGTTAACTTTCAAGTTCCTACAGATGTTGCATTTACTATACAACAACTAAGTTTGTTTTAGCATTTACAAAATGTTTTAAAGTAACTGTCACCAGGTAAATTTGACACTTCAGGAAGAGTCACTGGGGAGCTCTCACTGTGGCGCAATGGGATTGGCAGCATTTCTGTAGCACCAGTGAAACCGACAGCACTAAAGGCCTGAACCTAGCCAGACACAGATTGGGATTTGAATCCACATGCCGGCACTCGAACCCAGTCAAAACCGAGTGGGACTTGAACCCATGTGCTTGGACTCGAACCCAACCTAAAGCCAGATTGGGACTTAAACCCAAGGTTTTAAATTCCAGTTACTCACCCTGTGTCTGGACTCACTAAGGCTGAGGTTCTTTATGTCTCTGCGCAAATGGAATTCAGCGAGAGACCAAGTGATGGGTAAGAAGCAGATTTATTAGGATAGGACGCTTGCAAGTGATGCAAGCAGACAGGCGAGAAAGCTCCGCCCCAGGACCTGGTGGGCCGCAGGGGCGTGAGGGTTGGAAAGGCCCGCCTCTTGATTTCTGGGACTAGTTGCTCCTCCATAGTATCCGGTAAGGTTTGTATTCAAATCAGCTGAAGGGCGGTCATCAAACTCTTGCCCTTGGTCTGAATCTGAATTGAGGCCTCATCCCATTCCCACCCGACCTGAGGCATCTCTCACACCTCCACTAGTCAAGCAAGGCTGCCTATTCTGAAGATTTTCTTGAACTGACAGTGCTCTACCAACATCCCCCAGGTTTCCCTCTTTATCTGTGATCCCCTACTGGGACTTCCACAACCACCTGTGCCTACTCCATCCCTATCACCAGGACACAGGTTCCATCCCCAGCCTGGCACAGTGGTTTATAGAATCCGGCATTGCCACAGCTGTGGTTTAGGATGTGACTGTGGCTTGAATCTGATCCCTGGCCTGGGAACTCCATATGCTGTGGGGAGTCCAAAAAATGGAAAACAAACAAACAAACAAACAAAAAACAACCAAGAAGATGCACTGGGTTTGGGCCTATTTCTTTAAAGATTCCCCTCCCCACCTTCCATAAACACACACACTCGTGGGGTATGAATTCTCTAAGAAGCACCATCGAGTACACCTATAAATGTAATAAAATTCATTAAGTAATTAAAAAAAAAAAACAGCCGAAAGAAGAGCAGGTGATACGTCTTGGGATCTGGTTGTAGAAGACTTTAAACAACCAACAAATAAGTTTAGTATTTATCTTATAAGCAATTTTCACATCACTGAAATGTTTTTGAGCAGAAGAGTGAAATTGCAAGACCGACGTCTTAGAAATACTAGGGGAGAAGCAATGTGAAGAGTGGTTTGGAGGGGAGAGAGACCAGAAGCAAGCATATCAGTCCAGCTATATTTTTTTTTTGTCTTGTTTTTAGGGCCATACCCGAGGCATGTGGACGTTCCCAGGCTAGGGGTCTAATCAGAGCTGCAGCTGCCGGCCTACACCACAGCCACAGCAACGCAGGATCCGCGTCTTGTCTGCAACCTACACCACAGCTCACGGCAACGCCAGATCCTTAACTCACTGAGAGAAGCCAGGGATTGAACCTACAACCTCATGGTTCCCAGTTGGATTTGTTTCCACTGAGCCATGACGGGAACTCCAGTCCAGCTGTGTTCTAAGCCAGACCATGTGATAGGACCTTGAGTGACAACAGGAATGGAGGATGGAGGCAGTTAAAACCAGGCTGTACCCCCCCGTCGTGCCCTCTATCCTCCCCTAATCCTCACCCCAAGGCTTTTACTGACTCCTAACATATGACCCTGGGCTTCGTCCCAAAAGTAAAATCAGAAGTTAGCCCTATGTGGACCACCCCTGCCTTTCTTACTAAACAGTCTTCAGTGGTGCCACTGATTGAATTGACTCAAAGACTTTCTTAGCAAAGCCCTCTCAAAACTCAGCATCAGGGGGATAATTTTTTCTACTCATGTACAAATACTCATCTGTAACCTGGCAGTGAGAGCTATTTAAACCCATTACGTATCCCTCTTGGCCTTTGCTTCTAGTCATCTCAGCTACATTGTTGTGTGTTGTTTTAGCATTTCATGGGAAAGCACATTATTTTTGGCTTGGCCCACAGCATATGGAAGTTCCCAGGCCAGGGATCAAACCTGAGCCACAGCAATGACTTGAGCCACTGCAGTGACAATTCTGGATCCTTAATCTGCTGAGCCACCAGGGAACCTGGGAAAGCACTTTTTTACTTTCTTTTTTTCTGTTCTCATGACTTGCTAATTTTAAGTACATGCCTTTGTAAAGTCAGACCACCTGGACTGACTCCACTATTCACAAGCTGGAGGGCTTGTCAGGGTGTTTAAGTCTCCGGGCTCAGGGACCTACCTTACAGGAGTCTCATCTGGGTAACATAAAGAGTTTAGCACCTTGCATGCCACATTATAAAAGCTCAATAAAGGTTAGCTATTGCTAATATCAATTGGGTTTTGTTTTAGTATTCCTATGCTTTTGATTATGTTTCCTTAGATCCACTTTAGAAATAGCTATAAATAAATGAAATAATATCAATAAATAAATAAAATCTAACAATAAGTAAAGTTGGGTTCTGACTAACTGTGAATCAGATTTTGAGATTTAGGCTTTTGGCACGTGGAAAACCAGAAATAAGGAGGCCAGGAGTGATATTTTGAGGAGGAATATGAGCATTCTGTTTTCGAGATATTGAAAATTATGTAGTTTGATGGGGCACACGTTAGCATTATTGGGAGGGAGAGAGGCATCCATGTACAGGCAGTACCAGGCCCTCTCAAAGGCATCTTATTCCAGAGTGTAACCTAGTCTTGGCATTTATTCATTTGTTCATTCAACACGTATTAACTGAGCACCAGTCCCTAAGCTGAATTATCTCAGTAAACTCAGAAAGTATCAAGCTCATTAGAAATGCACAATCACGAAATTCACATGATTTCATGCCAATTCATTTATAAAGGAGCCATTTCCGAGGAGCATAAGTAACTTCTCTCTTCCTATTTGGGAAGCCAATGTGAACTGGGAGACTGCTTGGTGACCACAGACTCAGAATAAGCAAAGCATAGGAATATGAGTGAGACACATAGCCTACGCACTGGGAAAGTCCCATGAGCTGTGCCTGATCTATAAGAGAAAATGGCTTTCTAGAGACCGGACTGCTCCCATCCCCATAACCCATGTGCCTCTCCCTGGAATAGTGCCAGATGCACCCTAATAATATGTGTTCCTCTGACCCTTACTTTCACTGATTACTATGCTCGGTGTATATCGAGAGAGATGATTGCTGATCAGCAAGCATATAAGAAAAGTACTCAACATCTTAGTTCCTAGGAAAATGCAAGTCAAAACCGCAACGAGCTATCTCCTCACGCTCACTGGAATGACTACACTCAATAAGGCAAATGATACATTTGGGCAAAAATGTAGAGAAATCAAAATCCTCATCCATCGCTGGTGGGAACATAACATAGTGCAGTCACTTTTTTGGAAAATAGTATGACAGTTTCTCAAATGTTAAATAAAGAATTATCACAGGAGTTCCCGTTGTGGCGCAGCGGAAATGAATCCAACTAGGAACCATGAGGTTGCGGGTTCGATCCCTGACCTCGCTCAGTGGGGTAAGGATCCGGCATTGCCGTGAGCTGTGGTGTAGGTCACAGACACGGCTTGGATCTGGTGTTGCTGCGTGTGTGGCGTAGGTCAGCAGCTGTAGCTCCAACTGGACCCCTAGCCTGGGAATATCCAGATGCCACGGGTGCACGCTGAAAAAAAAAAAAAAGAATTACCACAAACTAGCTATTTCATGTCACGTTATCGACCCAGCGGAGATGAACACATAGGTCCACACGAAGACTTGTAGGTAACAAAAGCCTTCTCCATCGGAGCCAGAGGTGGAAGCTCTGCCTGTTGCCTGATGATTGCACAAAGCTCAGTACAATGGAGATTGTTCAACAGTAAAAAGGAAGGAAGCACTAACACAAGCTACAATGTCTGTGAACCTCAAAAACATCATGCTCCATGAGAGAAGCCAGACCGCAAAGTACACATATTGCATGATTCCCTTTCAGTGAAATGTCCAGAACAGGCAAATCCATAGAGACAGAAAGTAGATTAGTGTTGGCTTAGGGCTGGAGTGACAATGAGCGACTCTAATGGGTATGAGATTCTTTGGGGAATGATGGAAATGTTCTATAATTAGATATGGTGATGGTTGCACAGCTCTGCAGATATACTATCACTGAATTGTACACTTAAAATGGGTGAATGTTATGGTATGTACAGTACACGACAACAAAGCTGTTTGTTTTAAAATGATATTTACCCCTGGCACCAAGACTGTGGTCTCCAAATACAACTGGAGAAACCAAGACTTCCTAGAGAAATTGTTGATTCCAGGTTTGGAGCCAGAAATACAGAACAGGAGCCGGGAACTTACTGCCACTCCGACAGCAAAGAACTGAACAAAGACTCTGAGTCTCTCGATGCTCTGAGCAATCAATTTCCAACGTGGAGGGGGTCTGCCACCCCCCCCAACAACAAACACTTCTTGGGACACCAGCTGTGTGTCCTACAATTTAACTCAATTCTGACCGTATTCACCTAGAGACAGCATCAGATTCCACAGGTTAAGGGCTCAGTCCCACAGGGCTGTCCCTGCCCCCCACCCTTCAGACACCAGTCGCAAGCCCAGGCCTTTATCTGTGCTCTGACCAACTGGCTACAAATCGGAGTTTCCTCCTTGGGCTTGGTTTATCTGCTGGAGCCATGGAATTCAAGGAACTCAGGGAAGCATTGTACTGGCCGCAGCACTAGTTTACATAAAAGGAGGTGATTCAGGAACAGCAGGATGAAGAGATGTGCAGGGAAGCGTGTGGGGAGGGTGCAGAGGTCCCGGCCCTCTGGGTGCTCCCCCCTCCCAGCATCTCCACCTGCTCACCAGGCCAGAAGCTCTCTAAACACTGTCCTTTGGGTGGTTTATGGAGGCTTCATTACGTAGGCACGACTGATTGAATCCTCAGCCACTGGTGACTGATCTCCCTGCCAGCCCTTCCCTCTACCAAGGTCTGGGACTGAGAATTTCAACCCTCCAATCACCTGGGCGGTTCCACTGGCCACAAGACCCCATCCCTAAAGTCATACCATTAACATAACCCAAGTGCGGTAGAAAGGAGATTATTATGAATAACAAGACACCCATTACACATTTATGGCCCGAAGTGATTTCGGGAACTGAGGACAGATAAATGTTATGACAAAAGATGCTCTCAGAGCTCCATCACTCAGGGAATTCCAAGAGTTTTGGGAGCTGTGAGCCGAGAACCTTGGATAAAGACCTAACATACATGTATAACAAATATATTTTGGTCATTTGAATGACCAAAGATATATTTCTTAAAAATCACAACACAGTAGGAGTTCCGTTGTGGCTCAGTGAGGTAACGAACCTGATTAGTATCCGTCGGACTTGGGTTCCATCCCTGGCCTCGCTCAGTGGGTTAGGTGTCTGGCGTTGCCGTGAGCTGTGGTGGAGGTCGCAGACGTGCCTCGGATCTGGCGTTACTGTGGCTGCGGCGTAGACGGGCAGCTATGACTCCAATTAGACCCCTAGCCTGGGAATTTCCATATGCCACAATTCGACCCTAAAAAGACACAAAAAAAATCACAATATGGCAATTAAGATGGTGTCAAGTCTCAGGAGGCGATTTGGAAGGACTTGTCCAAAGACAGGACATTTTGTGCATTAATAGAGATAATAATTGCAATGGATTGAAATACATTAATTATGTTTATGTCTCTTAGTTCATAATGATTCTTTTCTTTTCTGGCCTCCCTGTGGCATATGGAGTTCCTGGGCCAGGAATCAGATCCACGCCACAGCCAGGACGCACACTTTGGTAATGCCAGATCCTTAACCGGCTGTGCCGGGCCAGGGATGGAACCTGTGTCCCAGTGCTCCAGAGATGCCGTCGATCAGGTTACAGCTCTAAGAGAACTCCTGTAATGATTCTTAAAAAAAAAAAAAAAAGTGGTCGCCATTGAAGGATATGAAACAACCTGCTATTTTGGAACATGATAAAATAACAAACCAAGCAATTACCCAAACTTTTCTATATAAATTGTACCACTACTGGGGAACAAACTATTTTATAAGAGGCAGTATCTCTTTATAGAAGTCTGCCAGCGGAGTTCCCGTCGTGGCACAGCGGTTAATGAATCTGACTAGGTACCATGAGGTTGCAGGTTCGATCTCTGGCCTTGCTCAGTGGGTTAACGATCTGGTGTTGCCGTGAGCTGTGGTGTAGGTTGCAGACGCGGCTCAGATCCCGCATTGCTGTGGCTGTGGCGAAGGCCAGCAGCTACAGCTCCTGTTAGACCCCTAGCCTGGGAACCTCCATATGCCGCGAGTGCGGCCATAAAATGCAAAAAAAAAAAAAAAAAAAAAGGAGAAATCCCTAGATCAAAATAGCTAAATGCTACACGTGGCCACTGCACGTGGCACAATATGACACATGTGACCAAGCAGGTTTCCAGCACCTGAGATGGGCATTTGCTGTAGGAGGTTCAGCTTCAGGGCACAGCCTTACCTTCTCAGCACGTGCAGACCAGGCTGAACCACCTCCCAGGAGACCGCCTACCACAGCCCAGAGAGGGGCTTCCCAAACCTTTTCCACTGAGAGGAGACGCTGCAGACTTTGAAGGTCACATGGTCGCCATTGCAACTATCCAGCTCAAAAAAATAACCACTGGCAATGTAACTGAAGGAGCTCGGCTGCGTTCTCACAAACGGGACTTGGTTCCTTGGCCACAGTTTACCAACTGCTGGCCTAGAGTTTGGAGCCTCTTCCCAGAGACAATCCAGTGACCAGTCAAGACACAGACCAATTCTAACTTCTTCCAAAAACCCAAGCCTCATCTGTCAAAGATTAAGACGGCTCCTCCAGAAGTGGAGCTCTGCCAGGCCTGGGTGTAACCTCCCATCGGAGGCCTGGTGGGCTGATTCCTGCCCAGCCTTGTGAGAGTGAGCCCATCAGGCCCCCCGCTGCTCCCTGGCTGGCCACCCTCCAGGCACCCACGCTTCCCCACCCCCTCTTTGCTTTTTGCTCTGACTGTGGCCTCTCCCTAGCAGGGGTGTTCACCTCCCAGTCAGCTGCCATGTCAATGTCCCCTCTTGAGAGGTTTTCCCCTGTCCCCTGACAGTCTATTACATTCTCCTGTTTCCCCTTCTTCCTAGAACTTGCCACTGTCTGAAACGATTGTATTTGTTTACTGTGTTTACTGTCTGTCTCTTCCCGCTAAAACGTAAGTCTCATGAGCTCAGAAGCTGGCCGGCCTCGGTCACTGCTGCATTTCTTGCCTGCAGTGGGTGCTCAGTAATACTCATTCAAAAAGAATGAATGAGAAGTTCCTGTTGTGGCTCAGGGGTTACAAATCCGACTAGTATCCATGTCCACGAGATTGAGGGTTCCATCCCTGGCCTCCCTCAGTGGGTTAAGGATCCGGCGTTGCTGAGAACTGCGGTGTAGTTCACAGATGTGACTCGGACCCCATCTCGCTGTGGCTGTGGTATAAACCAGCAGCTGCAGCTCCAGTTCACCCCTAGCCTGGGAAACTCCATATGCCACAGGTGCAGCCATAAAAAAAAAAAAAACAAAAAAAAAACGAATGAATGGGGTTTATTCCCTGCTCTCCTCTGCCTCCACCCCTCTCAAACCCCACTCTCACTGGCAGACCTTTGGAAAAGCCTCCCCATTTCGCCAATTCCCTTCTATCTTTAACTCTTCTTTTCCTGATGGCAACCTGGGGACACGGCTTCTCCTGGGGGCTCTCCAGTGGAGACAGCTTGCTCTCCTGTCCTGCACCCCAGGGTCATGGACTGCACCCAACACAGCCAGCCCTGCTTAAACACTTTCTCCCCAACCCCTGCTGCCACCCACGCCCGCCACCAAAACCTAGATGTCATCCCTCTAGGAAACCTTCCTTGGTACCCTCAGTCCAGGTTGTGTGTCCCTCCTGGAATGTTCTTATGGTATCCTGTCCTTCACTTCCGAGAGCATCTTTCATACCGAAGTGCAATGATCAGCTTACTTATCTCTCTCTTCCTCCATCCCGTTCCCCTGCACCAGACTTATCACAGAGCCTGCACATAATAGGCTGTCAATAAAAATGTATCAAAGGAGAGTATTCATAAACTACTGCCACAGGAATAGAGACTAAACATTTTGAGACCCAACAGGAATCCACTGTCACACAACCAGTGAGAAGTAGGGAGGATCTAGATTGGGGGTGATGGGGGGGCCCTGGGGGACATGGAAAGCTGTACATGAGGCCTGCTGTTTGTCCAGGACTCCCTCCCCCCAGGTCCCACCCCCTCCTGCCGGTTCTGCCTCTCCCCAGCTGCCACCAGTGCTTCCTGAAGCCACTGAGACCACTGCCCTCATTGCCCACATCCAATCAGAGGCCAAAACCAGTCATTTCAACTTATATCAGTGGTTCCTTTCCACCCCCGCCCCCGCCGCTTGCACCTTAGTTCAGACCACCATCATCCCTCATTCCACCTGTTTCCAACATACCTTCACCGCCATCAGCCTTCCCATGCCCCTACTGTGTTCATCCTCCACACTGCCAGAACAGATTTTTTAAAAGTGTGAATCTGGGAGTTCCCATCGTGGCTCAGTGGTAACGGATCTGATGAGTATTCATGAGGCCATGGGTTCGATCCCTGGCCTTGCTCAGTGGGTTAAGGATCTGGCGTTGCCCTGAGCTGTGGTGTAGGTCGCAGACATGGCTTGGATCTGGCATTGTTGTGGCTGTGGTGTAGGCTGGCAGCTACAGCTCCAATTTGATTCGCAGCCTAGGAACTTTCATATGGCACAGGTGCAGCCCTAACAAGACAAAAAAGTGTGAATCTGTGTTATTCTCCCAGTTAAGCCCCTGTGATGGCTTCCCATTTCCTCCACAGCCCTGGTCCAGGCTTCCCCCATGGCAGCCAAAGAGCCTTCCATGGCCCCAGCTTCGGAGTCTTCCTGTGGCTCCCAGCACCCTTTGCTCAAACTGAACTGCCTGCAAAAAGTCAGGCTCACCCTGGTTCCCCTGTCCAGGATGCTTTCTGGCCGTGTACACTGCAAAGCTCTATTCTCTTTCAAGCACCGTTCAAGCATCTTCCCCTGAGGTTTCTTTCGACGCCCCTTCTCACCCCACCCCTCCTTGGGAGTCCGCAGTCCCGTGAGGCTCTAACTGCCGGAGCGCTTCAGCCCACTGTCCGGCACTTTATGTTTCCGTGGCCGACTCACTCTTTTGGACCCCTGGCCGCTCCAGAGCGCGGAGTCAGCTTTGCACCCCCAGAGTCCAACGGAGAACATGGCACCTAGTGGGCGTTCGGTGACCTTTGAAAAAATGACGCAATCCTAGATCGCGCGGCGGGTGCACCTGAAAGATGGGCGTGTCTGCTGCCCTCTCCTGGCCATGAGGGGCATTGTGAGAACCACAGACACCTTCCCTTCCCTACTTTGCCAAAAAAAAAGAGGAAAGGGGAGGTAGAAAAAGGAGCTGATAGAGAGTGGATAAACTGCTGAGCCGTCTAAAGAGACAAATTGGGCTGAGGGGTTGGCAGGACCCATGTCCGTGCAAGGCAGGGTACAGAACCAGGTGGGCCAGCCTTCCCCCACTAAACTGCAAAGTCTTTGGATTACCCAGTATTTGTCTCTCAATCTGTCCCGTCGTTGTCATTGTTACTATTATGGCTGCTTTCTTTTACTTTAGTAGGTTACTCCTAATTTTCCCCCCATTGTTTTATAAAACATGTGTTTGGTTCTTCTGTATAAAAAGACTGAATCTGACCACTAGCTTCTCCCGACTCTGACTCAGCTTCCTACTGGTCGCAAGTTGTCCCTGGTGTTCTGGCATTTAGGATCCCCCTGCTCCGCACCCCTTCCCTCCCTCTCCCTAACCTTTCGGAGGGAAAGGTTACCCCTCCTCCTTCCTCTCCCCTTCCCCGTCCCCCTTCCGCAAGTCATGTGACATCGTGCGCCCCCTCCTGGCGAGGAGAAGCACAACCACAGCTACCCGTGGAGCTGCAGGTCTAATTGTCTTATATTTTGATACACAAAAAAATGGACTAACACCTAACATAGGCAATAGATTTGCAGAAGCAGCTTGGGAGTGGAGATAGAGGTTTGTTAGTGACAGACACCGAGATGTTAGCCATCTGCAGAAAAACACTGATTGTTTATCTTGGAGCCCTTCATTTTTATCATAGAAGACACTCAGCAAATATCTGATGTCTGTTGAAATATTGGGAGGAGACTACATTTATTTATGGTTTTTTTTTGCCTTATCTAGGGCCGCACCTGTGGCATATGGAGGTTTCCAGGCTAGGGGTCTAACAGGAGTTGTAGCCGCCGGCCTACGCCAGAGCCACAGAAACGCGGGATCTGAGCTGCATCTGCAACCCATACCACAGCTCACGGCAACGCCGGATCCTTAACCCACTGAATAAGTCCAGGGATCGAACCTGCAACCTCATGGTTCCTATTTGGCTTCGTTAACCACTGAGCCATGACGGGAACTCCCGGAGGAGACTACATTTAAAAAGCAGAAGGGACTAAGGCTCTAAGGCCCATCTTCTTATAGTGTAAAAAATTACAGCTTCCCGATCGGTTTGCCTTAAATTTAGGAATCCACCCCACTAAAAAGAACATGCCATTTTCAACTTTTCTGGGCTTCAGGAAAGTCTCATTAGCTCCAGTCCACCCCTCCTTTCCCTGAAGAGTTTACTGAACCACCATAAACACTGTCTTCATGTGAAATACCTGTGCTCCAACGGTTTGCAGTAGGTTTAGTGTGACATGACACTAATGAAATATTTCTCCCTGTCCTCAAGAAGTCTGTCATCTCACTGGAAGACAGAATGAGTAGAGGACGACAGACAGTGTAGTGAAAGAGTAAACGGGAAATCCCTGGGCCCTAAAAATGTGCAGCATAGGAAGTAAGGGTTTTCAGTCAGGTGGAGCTATCAGGGAAGGCTTCCTGAAGGAGGCTAGGTTTGAACTGCCCTAGTCCAGGCAGAAGTAGCAAATAGAACATTCCTTATTCAGGGGTCTGAGGCATCCTGAGTTCCAGGGCTAGGGTTCTCTTTCAGAGCTCCAGGGCTGGGGAGGCATGGAGGGTGTGAAGCAGCCGGCCAGCCAGCCCACGTTCTCACAACGAGAGCTGGGCCAGGACAGGGACTGCAAGGAGTTCGGCTGCTCACTTTACCTTGCCAGCCCCGGTCACCAGTGTGCTCGACCCCCTTGCCCCCTCCCGATAAGCCCCGTGCCCGGGCAGAGTGACACAGTGAAGTGCTGACCAGCATCTCAAAACGTCAGCAATGAGGCCAGCGCCAGTTTGGAGGAGACTGACACTGGGCAGTCCAGTGGGTCAGAGCGTCTCTAAGGGATGAGGTGGGCTTGACCTCCCAGACTTCCCACCCCTTGTTAACACCATCAGCTTGGATTGCAGAACTGCGGACCACTGTTCAAAAGTATCACAAGCAGCAGGCCAGGTCTGCCTTCCATCAGAACTGAGTGAGAGGGCTGCAGAGAGATGTTTTCCAGATGCTGGTTTCATCCCAGTCCACGCCCCCATCCTCTGACAAATGGCCTAAATGCTCCAACAGCTAAGTGGTCTCTTAGCATCTCAAGCCTAAATTCCTCTGCTTCCCAAATCTAGTACTCTCCACCCAATCCTCTCGTCTCCCACTCCTCAACATTCTGTGCCACCTAAGGCTCATCTGCTTCTGTGCCCAGATGCTTGTACCCACCTCGGGCAGCTCCCGTTGCCGCCAGCACAGTCCCCTGTGCCCCCTCCACTCAGAACAATGGCACAGAAACAAATTATACTGGCCGCAGAGGCAGAAAAGCAGCTTCCAATCACTCAAGAAACACTGAGTTGCCTGTCCACCGCTGCTGTGGCCAATTGCCTCAAAACTTGGAGGCTGAAAACAAAACAAATTTCTTTTTTTTACAGTTGTAGAGGTCAGAAGTCCAAAATCAGTCTCATGGTGCTAAAATCAAGGTGGCAGCAGGGCTGTGTTCCTTCTGGAGGATCCTGGGAGAATTTGGTCCCCTGCCTTTTGCAGCTTTCAGAGATGGCCCATAAGCCTTGGCTTATGGCCCCAGGGCATTGTCACATCTTCATCTCTGATGCTGACCCTCCTACCTCGCTCTCAGAAAGACTCATGTGGTTACACTGGTCCTACAAGAATCATTTTCCCAACTCAAGATACATGGTAACATATTCATAGATTCTGGAGATTAGGACATGGACATCCTTGGCGGGTCATTATTCGGTTTACCACAATGCCACACACACACACACACACACACACACACACACACACCCTACCTCTTACCTATCAATACAAAAACAACCTGAATTTTTTAAATAGGTAAAAGATATGAACACCCAAAGAAGATACACAAAGTGGTAAACAAGTACACGAAAGATACTCAGCATCATTATTCATCAGGGAAATGCAAATTAAAACCACAATGACATTTTACTGCACAGTCACTGAGAATGGTTAAAAGATCAGTCAGTGTTGGCAAGGTTGCAAAGCAAATGGAACTCTCATACATTGCGGGTGAAAAAGGGTAAAACCAACTTAAAAAACAGCTGAGCAGTTCTTTACGAAGTCAAACATACATGACCTAGCAATCCCGCTCCTAGGTGTGCCTACAACATGAAAACGTATCTCCAAAAAAAGGATTTGTACAAAAATGTTCTTGTAGCTTTGTTCCTAACAGCCACAAACTGGAAACAACCCAAATGTCCTTCGACTGAAGAAATAATCAAACTGTCATACACAGTGGAATACTATTCAGTAATAAACAAAGAACAAATGACACACACACAACAACACAGGTAAACCTCCCAGGGAGGAAGGCTATTAACTGTAAAAGTGCATGAGTGAACTTTGGGGGAATAAGGGAAATGTTCTGTATCTAGATGGTTGCACGTTTGTGTGCTCATCAAAACTCATTGAACTATCTGCTTAAAACTGGTGAACTCTGGCACCTGTAAATTATCCATCGTTAAAGCTGATTTTAAAAATCACTTGCATGAGAGAAAGAAAAATTGAGCACAGAAATGGAAAATGATAAATGCTTTCAAGCAGCATTTGAATAAGCCAGGGAAGGGCATGCCATAGAGAAGGACATGTGACGGATTGGAAGAAGCCACCAACAAGGAGGAACAGGTCTCTTTGCCTCAGTGTGCTGAGAGGGAGGGTGACAGTTGTCACAAACGCACCTCTTTCTTTCCTGAGTAAGAAACAGAAGAAAGAAAAAGAAAGCTAAAAATCAGGCAGGTAAAAGAATGCAAGCGTCTAGACGGAGGCAAGTCCGGGAGCAGCTAAGGTATCTCTAGGAATCCTCTCTCTCTCTCTCTCTCTTTTTTTTTTTTGGCCATTCCCTGTGGAAGTTCCCTGACCAAGGATCCAGGGGTTGAACCTGCATGATAGCTGTAACCAGAGTCACAGGAGTGACAATGCCAGATCCTTAGCACCCTAAGCCACCAGGGAACTCCCTACAGGAATTATTAAAGCATTACTTGTGCCTGAAGATGAAGCCCCAGCCATCCTTTCAAACCTCTCAGATACCTGTGAACTAAGAAGGGGACAGATGGGCAGAAAGTGGATTAGTGGCTGCCTGGGGCTGGGGCTGGGGCTGGGGCTGGAGACGGTTGGGAAATGAGAGCCAAAAGGTACACGATTTCTTTACAGGTGATGAAGAGGTACAAAATGAATTGTAATGGTGATTGCACAACTCTGTGAATATATTAAAAGCCAATAAATTGTACACTTTAAATGGGTGAATTATGGTGTCCGAATTCTATCTGGTAAGGCTGTTACCAAAAAAAATTAGTTGAATGTTTATACAACAACTTGAATGTACTTAGTGCCCCTAACCACATACCCCAAAACGGTTAAAATGGTAAATTTTATTTTATGCATATTTACCACAATTAAAGTAAATAAGAACAAACAAATAGACTGTGTTCTATATACTGGCAATAAACAATTAGAAAATAAACTTTTGAAAATAGCACTTATAACAGCACCCAAATCAAAAAATACCTGATAAATTTAATAAAAATGTACAAAACCTCTATACTGGAGTTCCCATAGTGGCTCAGTGGGTTAAGAACCTGACATTGTCTCTGTGGGTTCAATCCCTGGCCTCACTCAGTGGGTTAAGGATCCGGTATTGCTGTGAGCTGTGGTGCAGGTCGCAGATTCGGCTTGGATCTGGTATTGCTATGGCTGTGGCATAGGCCAGCAGCTACAGCTCCAATTCAGTCCCTAGCCTGGGAACTTCCATATGTCACAGGCTTGGCTTTAGAAAGAAAACAAAACAGAGGAGATTGGATTAAGATGGCGGAATAGAAGGACTGGAGCTAAACTTCTCTCCCGAAAAACAGCAAAACTACAAACAAATGCCGAGCAGCCTTCAACCAAATGGACTCTAAACTTCCAAAAAAGATATTCTACTCCAGAAGACAAAGAGGAGACCATATCAAGAGGTAAGAGGGGCGATTACGTGATAGAAGCAACCCCATACCTCCCGGGTGGGAAGCCCCACAGACTGGAAAGTAACTGCATCACAGAGACTTAGCTACAGGACTGAGAGTTCTGAGCCACGTCAAAACCCCACGCCTGGGGATCGGGCACAGGGAGAAAGAGCCCCCGGAGCATCTGGCATTGAAGGCCAGAGGGGCTTGTGTGCAGGAGCTCCACAGGACTGGGGGAAACAGAGACCCCATCCTTGAAAGGCACACACAGACTTTCACGTGCACTGGGTCCCAGGACAAAGCAGTCTCCATAGGAATCCGGGTAGACCTTACTGCAATTCTTGGAGGATCTCCTGGGAAAATAGGGGTGACTGTGGCTTGTTGTGGGGGAAGGACACTGGAGGTGAAGCTCTCGGGAACATTCATTAGCCTGCATTTCTCTGGAGGGGGCCATTTCTGGGAAAATCTGGTCCCTCCCATCAGCGCTGAGAAGCCC
>PVHT021183649.1:4770918-4869159 GCA_004024745.2 Catagonus wagneri
TAACATTTATAGCAACATGGATGAACCTAGAAATTATCATTCGAAGTGGAACCAGTCAGACAATTAGACAGCAACACCCAATGCTACCGCTTACATGGGGAAACTAAAGAGACACAATGAACTTCTTTGAAGAACAGACAATGACTCACAGATTTTGGAAAACCTTGGTTTTTCAAATAAGACAATCTGGGGGGTGGGGAGATGCACTGTGGGTTTGGGACACAAAATCTATCGTATTGACTTATGATCTTTGTACACCTATAACTGAAATAAAATTCATTGTTAATATGAAAAAAAGAAGAAAACAAAACAAAGCAACAAACCTCTATACTGCAAAATATAAAACAGAAAATATTACTGAAAAAATGAAATACCAATCAAAATAAAGGAATATATTATGTTCATGGACTGAAAGACTCTATATTTTGAGAAGTCAAATCTCCCTAATTTGATGTGTAAATTCAGTGGAATCCCAATCAGAATTCTAGCCTTTTTAAAAGACGTGGACAAAGTGATTCTAAAATATATATATGGAAAATGGAAAATCAAAGAAACTGAAAGAGCCAATACAATCTTAAAACAGAAGGATAAAACTTGCAGATGTCAAAACTTATTATTATTATTGTTGTTGTTGTTATTATTATTTTGCTTTTTAGGGCTGCACCCATGGCATATGTGAGGTTCCCAGGCTAGGTGTCTAATTGGTGCTGTAGCCGCTGGCCTACATCACAGCCACAGCAACACCAGATCCGAGCCATGTCTGCGACCTACACCACAGCTCATGGCAACGCTGGATCCTTAACCCACTGAGCAAGGCCAGGGATCAAACCTTCATCCTCATGGATGCTAGTCAGATTCGTTAACAGCTGAGCCACGATGGGAACTCCTGTCAAAACTTACTTTAAAGCTACAGCAACTAAGGAGTTCCCTGGGTGGTCAGTTGGTTAAAGGATTGATCCCTGGCCCAGGAACTTGTGCATGCCTTGGGTGCGACCAAAAAAAAAAAGAAATAAAATAAAATAAAATTAGTATTGTATCCTTAAAGAAAAATTGCGAGTTCCTATTGTAGCGTATCAGTTAAGAATCCAACTAGTATCCATGAGGATTCGGGTTCAGTCCCTGACCTGGCTCAGTGGGTTAAGGATCTGGTGTTGCCATGAGCTGTGGTGCAGGCTGCAGATGCGGCTCAGATCTGGCGTTGCTGTGGCTGTGGTGTAGGGCGTAGGATGGCAGCTGCAGGTCTGCTTCCACCCCGTAGCCTGGGAACCTCCATATCCCACAGAGGCGGCCCCAAAAAGCAAAAATAAATAAATAAATCAACCATAATAAAAATGTTTTTTAAAAATAGCAACAATAAAAAATCACTAACCCTGGAGTTCCTGCTGTGACGAAGTAGGCATTCAGTCCCCAGCCCTGCAGAGGGGGTTAAAGGATCCAGATTCAATCCCAGGTCTGGGAACTTCCATATGCCATGGGTGCAGCCATAAAATATATGTATAAAAAAAAAATCACTGGAGTTCCCGTCGTGGCACAGCGGAAACAAATCCGACTAGGAACCATGAGGTTGTGGGTTCGATCCCTGGCCTCGCTCAGTGGGTTAAGGATATGGTGTAGCCATGAGCTGTGGTGTGGGTCGCAGACACGGCTCGGATCTGACGTGGTCGGCAGCTGTAGCTCCGAATGGACCGCTAGCCTGGGAACCTCCATATGCTGCAGGTGTGGCCCTAAAATGGAAAAAAAAAAATCACTAACCCAAGATTGAAAAGGAAAAACTAAAACTCTTTGTTCATAGATGACAAGATAATCTGTGCAGAAAATCCAAAAGAATCAACAACAACAAGAAAACTGGTAGAACTAATTAGGGATTATAGCAAGATTGCACGATACAGGTTTATATACAGAGGTCAATTGCTTTCCTGTATGCTGACGATGAACTAGTGGAATTTGAAATTTAAAACATGATACCGTTGGGAGTTCCCGTCATTGCACAGCGGTTAAAGAATCCGACTGGGAACCATGAGGTTGAGGGTTTGATCCCTGGCCTTGCTCAGTGGGTTAACGATCCAGTGTTGCCGTGAGCTGTGGTGTAGTTTGCAGACGCAGCTTGGATCTGGCATAAGCCAGCCGCTACAGCTCTGATTAGACTCCTAGCCTGGGAACCTCCATATGCCACGAGTACAGCCCTAGAAAAGACCAAAAAAAAAAAAAAAAGCATTGTTCTCTATTGGAATTCCCATCGTGGCTCAGTGGTTAACGAATCCGACTAGGAACCATGAGGTTACAGGTTCAATCCCTGGCATTGCTCAGTGGGTTAAGGATCCGGTGATGCCGTGAGCAGACGTGGATCGGATCCTGCATTGCTGTGGCTGTGGTGCAGGCCGGCAGCTACAGTTCCGATTAGACCCCTAGCCTTGGAACCTCCATATGCCGCGAGTGCAGCCCAAGAAAAGGCAAAAAGACAAACAAAACAGGAGTTCCCTTCGTGGTTCAGTGGTTAACGAATCCGACTAAGAACCATGAGGTTGCGGGTTCGATCCCTGGGAACCTCCATGTGCCGCGGGTGCAGCTCTACATAAAGGCAAAAAGACAAAAAAAAAAAGACAAACAAAACAAAACATGATACCCTTTACATTAGCACCCCTAAAATGTAACACTTAGACATTAATATAACAAAATATGTACAAGATCTATATGAGGAAAACTAGAAAACTCTGAGGGAGGAAATCAAAGAACAACTAAATAAATGGAGAGATATTTCACGTTCATAGATAGGAAGATTCAAAAAACCAAGATGTCAGTTCTTCCAAACTTGATGTATAGATTCAACATGATCCCAGTCAAAACCCCAGCAAGTTATTTTGTTGATAGAGGCAACAAAAGTTTATCTGAAGAGGCAAAAGACCCAGAAGAGCCAACACAATACTGAAGGAGAACAAAGATGGAGAATTAACAATACCTGACTTTAAGACTTACTATAAAGTAGCAGTAATCATGACAGAAGAATAGAAAACAGGGCTTTCCATTGTAGCTCAGCGGTTAAGAACCGACTAGTATTCCTGAGATTGTGGGTGTGATCCCTGGCCTTGCTCAGTGGGTCAGGGATCTGGCGTTGCCGTAGCTGTGGTGTAGGTCACAGACAGGGCTCGGATCTGGCATTGCTGTGGCTGTGGTGTGGACTAGCAGCTGTAGCTCCGTTTTGATCCCTAGCCTGGGAACTTCCATTGTATGGAAGTTCAGCCCTAAAAAGCAGTTCAGCCCTAAAAAGCAAGCAAACAAAAAGTCTGCTCTCCAAAGTCCCTGCCAAGAGAATAAAAAGAGACAAGCTACCCTGGGAGAAAAGGGAAAAAGACCTTGACACCTCACCAAAGAAGACATACGGACGGCAAAAGAGCATTTGAAAATATGCTCCACACCATATGTCATCAGAGAAAAGCAAAATAAAACAAGATACCACTACAGACCCATTAGAATGGCCAAACCCAGAACACTAACAACACCAAAATGCAGGTAAGGATGTGGAGCACCAGGAAAGAGAGCTCCTGCTTATTGCTGGTGGGGACACAAAACAGTCACGTTGCAAGACAGTTTGGCAATTTCTTACAAAACCAAACATACACTCATCATACAGCTGAGCAGCCTTGCTCCTTGGTATTTACCCAAAGGAGCTGAAAACTATGTCCACACAAAAACCTGCACACACATGTTTAAAACAACTTTATTCATAATTTCCAAACTTAGAAGCAACCAAAATGTTCAGTAGTGAATGTAAAAGGGTGGTACATCCAGGCAATGGAATACCATACAGCACTAAAAAGAAATGAGCGAGGAAGCCATGAAGAGACATGAATGTTGCCAAGCGAAAGAAGTCAGCCTGAAAAGGCTACGTACTGTATGATTCCAACTATATGACACTGTGGAAAAGGCAAAACTACAGAGACAGTAAAAAGATCAGGGGTTTCCAGGAGTTAGCGGAGGAGAGACGGTTGAATAGGCAGAACACAGAGGATTTTTAGGCCAGCAAAGCTGCTCTGTGTGACACTATAATGATAGACATACGCCATTATAAATTTGTCCAAATCCAGAGTTCCCATTGTGGCTCAGGGGTAACAAACCCGGCTAGTATCCATAACGCCCTGGTTCAATCCCTGGCCCTGCTTGGTGAGTTAAGAATCCAGCGTTGCCACAAGCTGTGGTGTAGGTTGCAGAAGCAGCTCAGATCTGGCATTGCTGTGGCGCTGGCTGTGGTGTAGGCTGGCAGCTGCAGCTCTGATTAGACCTCTAGCCTAGGAACTTCCATATGCCACAGGTGTGGCCCTAAAAAGACAAATTAATTAATTAATTAATCCAAATCCATAGAAAGTACAATACCAATAATGAATTGTAATATAAACTACGGACTTTGGGTCAAAGTAGATTCATTGATTACAGTAATGCACCACTCTGACAAGGGATTTTAAAAATGAGGGGAGCTAT
Organism: Catagonus wagneri; assembly: GCA_004024745.2. Classification (NCBI taxonomy): domain Eukaryota; kingdom Metazoa; phylum Chordata; class Mammalia; order Artiodactyla; family Tayassuidae; genus Catagonus; species Catagonus wagneri. Next base: position 4,775,392 of record PVHT021183649.1, read on the forward strand.
GCATGTGTGGTGGCATGGAGTATATAAGAAAGCTATGTGCTTCTGCTTAGTTTTGCTTTGATTCTGAAATTGCTCTAAAAAGAGTCTGTTAAAGAAAATGACTAACCATAAAAATGATTAATAAACTGAACACCATTTTTTTTTGCTTTTTTCTGCTTTTTAGGGCTGAACCTGTGGCATATGGAAGGGGTCAAATCAGGGCTACAGCTGCCAGCCACAGCCACGGCAACTCGGGATCTGCAACCTACACTACAGCTCACGGCAACGCCGGATTCCCGGCCCACTAAGCGAGGCCAGAAATCAAACCCACATCCTCATGGATACTGGTTGGATTTATTTTTGCTACACCATAATGGGAACTCCCTAAAATTAAAATATTCATCAAAAATGTCATTATAGAAGTTCCCACTGTGGTGCAGCAGATTAAGGATCCAGCGTTGTCTCTGCTGTGGCTCAAGTTTGACACTGGGCCCAATACAATGAGTTAAGGATCTGGCGTTGCTGCAACTGTGGCATAGACTGCAGCTGTGGCTCAGATTCAGTCCCTGGCTTTCCATATGCCAAGGGTGCGGCAAAACAACAACAGCAAAAACATTATGTGAGTGAAAAAGCACGCCACAGACCAGAAGATTATTGCAATATATCTGTCAAAGCAAATTTTCTCTATAATATATAAATTCCACAAATTAATAACAAAAAGACAATGCAATTTTTTTAATAGACCCAAAGATATGAACAGGTACTTCACAAATGAGGTCATATCCAGGTGGCCAATAAATATATGAGAATGTGTTCAGGAGTTCCCGTTGTGGCACAGCGGAAATGAATCCGACTAGGAACCATGAGGTTGTGGGTTTGATTCCTGGCCTTGCTCAATGGGTTAAGGATCCAGCATTGATATGAGCTGTGGTGTAGGTTGCAGATGCGGCTCGGATCCCGCGTTGCTGTGACCGTGGTGTAGGCCAGCAGCTGTAGCTCCGATTAGACCCCTAGCCTGGGAACCTCCACATGTCGCGGGTGCAGCCCAAAAAAAATAACAACAGACAAAAAAATAGGAGTTCCCATCGTGGTGCAGCTGAAACGAATCTGACTAGGAACCATGAGGTTATGGTTCAATCCCTGGCCTTGCTCAGTGGGTTAAGGATCCGGTGTTGCCCGTGAGCTATGGTATAGGTCGCAGACACGGCTCAGATTTGGTGTTGCTGTGGCTGTGGTGTAGGCTGGTGGCTACAACTCTGATTAGACCCCTAGCCTGGGAACCTCCATATGCTGTGGGTGTGGCCATAAAAGGACAAAAAAAAAAAAGATAAATAAATAAATAATAAATGAAAATGTGTTCAACTTCATTAACTATCAAGGAATATAAATTACATAGCACCACATCCCTTAGATGGGTTAAAATTAAAAGTCCTGACAATACCACGTTTTGATGAGAATGTGAAGCAACTGGATGGAATTCTTACACTTTTGGTGGGGGGTGTAACTTGATACCGTGATTCCAGAGAATCGGCAGTATCTTCTAAAGGTAAAAACAAGAAAAACCCCATGACCCAGCAGTTCCAATTCTTAGGTATATACCAAACTGAAATGAGCATTTATATCCACCTATAGTCGTGTATAAGAATGTACACAGAAGCTTTATTCATAAGAGCCAAAAACTGGAAACCTCAATATTAGCAACAAAATGGACAAGTAAATTGTGGTATATCATACAATCAAGTATTACGTAGCAAGGAAAAGTAAGGAACTCCTCCTATATTCAGGACAGTGGATGAATTTCACAGACAACATGGAATGAAAGAAGCCAGTCAAAGAAAGTACATACTGAGAGTTCCCTTGTGGCTCAAAAGGTTAAGGATCAACGCTGTCACTGCAGTGGCCCAGGTTGCTGCTGTGGCAGAGGTTTGATCCCTGGCCTGGTAACTTCCACATGCCACAGGTCTGGCAATAGATAGATAGATAGATAGATAGATAGATAGATAGATAGATAAAGTACTGTATGATTCATTTTGAATGATGTCCAAAAACAGACAAAACTAATCTATTGGGGAAGGACAGAAAAGCCCATACTCCTGGGATCTTTCTGCCTGGGAGGGACCATGCAGGCCCCTGCTGGGATGCTAAGTGTTCTGTATCTTCATTTGATAGGTGTCATACACATATGAAACTTTATCAAGCTATCCATTCATTTACACCTTCTAAACAAACAAGATACTATTATCCATTTCCAAGATCTTCTCAAGCTCTAGGTCTTTGTGAGGCCTTGCCAGAACACTTTCCCCCTTTACAGACCCGGCCATCCTGCACTTTGAAGCAGCACCACACGGGTCAGCCCTTTTGCTGTCACAATTCAATGTCAGCGCCCGCCAGAAGTGGCTATGACAGCATCAGATGACGAGCCCCACAGTGCTGACCCCGGGACCTTGTAGGTGCTCAAGAATCTTCCCGCCCTCTCTTTTTTAGTTAAAAAATGAACTCGTTATGTTTGATAAAGCTTGGTCTTACTAAAATCGCGGTTCAGACACTGTCACAAGACTACACTCCTGCATTCTAGGGGGTGGAGGAGGCAAGAATGGGGAAGGGCGGAAGAGGAGCGGAGTGAAAATCAAGCGCGGTCCGTCTAAAAGTTCCCAAAGAGCTTGACAGTGATATAATCACAAGGACACAGGCACAAGCAAAAACTAAAGTAGAAAGACTTGGGCAGCAAAGCAACACAGACTGCCGAAAAGGGGGCGTGCGTCAGGCAGCTGGTTCCTGGCTGGCGCGCTCTCTCCCCCTGGACCCTGACTGTGTCCTGTGCTCAGGGCTGGAGACCCAGTCAAAGGGGTCCTCCAAAGGCAGGCTGACGGGCAGCAGCCCTCGCAGGCTGCCTCGCTGGGTTGGGGCCTGGGGTGGGCCACTGTCATTTGGAAATCATCCTCTTCCCTACTTGTCCTAAGCCCCTGTCGCGTGCCAGGCAGCGGCTCCAGGGCCCCCAGAGGCCCCACCCCCACCCCGCAGCGGGCACAGAGGCCAGGGCACGCCCAAGGTCCCTGGGAACCAGTCTCCAGCCCCCAGAGAAGCCCCAGGCGCAGCCTCCACTCTGGCTGATGAGACTAAGCTTGGTCCCTGGGTCCCCCCATCCCTTGGTCGAGGGCTGAGGGCCGCCCGCACCTGAGTCCTTTAGGATGGGAGGTCCCACAGGCCAGGCCTAAGCTTGGTGACCAGAGCTCAGTTAGCCTCAACCACCTGCCTCAGCACCCACCCTTGGCCATCCGGGGAATGTCACCAAGGGAAAGTGCGATACTGCCTTACAGCCCTTAGTTCAGGGCCCAGCATGGTGCTATCCAGATACTGCTCCGACTAGGATGCATCCGCCGCCCATTCTCGGGCTCAAGGCCTCCCAACACACTCAATAAATGTGTTTGCACCAACTGGCCATTTATAGGAAGTAGTGGATGTGGGCATCAGTGGGCGCAAGTCTTGAGGAAAGGGGCTGGGGTGTTCTCCCCAGGAAAGAGGATAGTTGGGGCAGCAAGTAATTCATCACCAAAGCCTCTGGCCAACCCAGAGTCCCTTACAAAAAAAAAAAAAAGATACCGCCTCTCCCTCCTCAAGGTGTATGAGGCTCCCCCTGTCTGGTCTATCTAGCAATCTGGGTGAGCATTCCCACCCCTGGCCAGAGCTCCCAGGAGTAAATTAAAGTGGAGGCAGGCAGCCCAAGGAAATACCAGAGTAGTTTCCCTGGAAGAGGCTTGGCTGGAGAGGAGGGCTGCTCAACATCCCACCTGCAGGGCCCCTGGGAAGGGAGAAACTCAGAGCTGCTCTGAGTACACATTTTGGCTAAATGCTGAAAAGATAAATATGAAAGTCAATATTTAACTAGAGCTGACTGTTACCAACATAGAATGGACTTCTGGGAAACAAGAATAAATCTGAACTTTCATACAAATATTTTATTATTGTTATAATTTAAATGTTTTAACTTAAAGGTTCTGTAATTGCAAACCAATCACAGAAACTTGACATTATACCAAAGCAACAATAATGCCTTAATTTCTCAGGAAACAGAGCTGCTGGGATGTTTCCATGGTCACTGCAGAGCACATTTATGACATTAAATACACATTGGTTCTCAGCTGAGGAGGATGGAGGTCACAATTTTATTTTTCCCAATGACAAGCCAAGTTCTAGTTATGCTAATTAAATATGATAACCTAGACAAACGTGAACTTTGATCACACACAAGTTTGGGGAGGCTGGCGATAATGCTGAAATAGGTGTTTGACACTGGACCCTCTGATGAATGAGACCACAGCCAAATTTCAGCACATCCACAAATACAGGATGAAGACACTACTTTTTATTGCCCCTAAGAGCAAAACAAAAAACAGGTATCTGAAGCAGGAAATTACATTTTATTTTTAAAAAGAAGGAAAAACCCCTTTCAGCAGGACAACCATCAAATATCCCATCTCCTACCCCCAAGGAGATCAGGTAACGAGTTCAGGGAAGAATTAAGAACTGTGGTTGCCAAGACGGAGCGGGCTTGGGTGAGGGATGGATTGGGAGTTTGGAATTAGCAGATGCAAGCTAATATACACAGGATGGATAAACAACAAGGTCCTACTTTATAGCACAGGGAACTATATTCAATATCTTATGATAAACCATATTGGAAAATATGAAAAAAATATGTATAACTGAGTCACTTTGCTGCACACCAGAACCTAACACAACACTGTAAATCAGCTATATTTCAACAAAATAAATTTTTTAAAAAAAATCAAGTCTTCACATTCACAGGGCTCCTAATCTCGATGGAAAGACAAAATATTAAAGCTCCTATTTCAGTCAGGTCTCGAATGGAGTATTCAAGAAAAAAGTACAGGAGTTCCCATTGTGGCTCAGTGGAAACGAATCTGACTAGCATCCATGAGGAAGCAGGCTGGATCCCCAGCCTCACTCAATGGGTTAAGTATCCAGCGTTGCCGTGAGCAGTGGTATTCGGCGCAGATGTGGCTTGGATCCTGCATTGCTGTGGCTGTGGTGCAGGCCGGCAGCTACAGCTCCAATTTGACCCCTAGCCTAGCAATCTCCATATGCTGTGTGTATGGCCCTAAAAAGCCAAAAAAAAAAAAAAAAAAGGACAGATGTAACTTAACATCAGGGAGATGCCCTCCTCTGGAAACAATGGAGCAAACCCTTGTCCAGACCAGTCAGTGACCCTCAACCTGAGGGATGGAGACTTTGGAGTCGCCCAGGTTGTCTACTCCACATTTCAGCCATCAGTAGGCTTCATCAATAAAACATAGCACACATACTGATTACACTTCATCTGCTAGCTGGGGGCCATGTACTGCATAATACAGCACTTAATCCTCAAAGAAAACTCCTGTGAAATAGACACCGTCATGATTCCCATGCCACAGATGAGGAAAACGTACCCCACGGCCCCTGGTGTGTTTAGTGATGAAGCTGTGGGTCTCTATTACGTGCAGACCCACATAGAGGGACAGTGTTTTTCAAATGTATGAAAACATAATCTCTTAAATAAATAAAAGTTTTATGAAACGTGTAGTAGCTCTTTGGGTCAGTGGTATAGTTTGTGTTTTCTCAGTCAGCAGACATTGAATATAGCAAGAAATTCTGTAAGTGTCCTTAACATTTTTGGTATTGTTTTTGACACCAGTCATATTGGTGATGTTTCAATGCTTAGGTTCAGCAGTATACTCCCAAGGTTCATTACGTTGGTATGTTACATAATACGTGTGTATATGTACACACACACACTCATCGCACATTCTCCTGAATGATTCATATATTACATAATTTTTCTAACGTTTAAGAGCATTGGCAGTCTAAGAAGGTCAAAACAGCACCTTTAAAAACAAGAAATTTACAATCAAAAAATGGGCAGAAAAACTAAACAGACATTTCACGAAAGAGGACATACAGAAGGCTAGTGAAAATGTGTTCAATATCACTAATTGTTAGAGAAATGCAAATCAAAACTACAATGAAGTATCACCTCACACTGGTCAGAATGGACATCATTAAAAAGTCTCCAAAATAACAAATGCTGGAGAGAGTGTGGAGAAAAGGGAACCCTCTTAAACTGTTGGTGGGAATGTAAATTAGTACAACCACTACAGAAAACAGTATGGAGTTTCATTAAAAAATCTAAAAATAGGAGTTTCCATCGTGGTGCAGCGGTTAACGAATCTGACTAGGAACCATGAGGTTGCGGGTTCAATCCCTGGCCTTGCTCAGTGGGTTAATGATCCAGCGTTGCCGTGAGCTGTGGTGTAGGTTGCAGACACGGCTCAGATCCCACATTGCTGTGGCTGTGGTGTAGGCTGGCAGCTACAGCTCCGATTAGACCCCTAGCATAGGAACTTCCACATGCCGCAGGTGTGGCCCTAAAACGACAAAAAAGGCAAAAAAAAAGGAGTTCCCGTCGTTGCTCAGTGGTTAATGAATCCGACTAGGAACCATGAGGTTGCGGGTTCGATCCCTGACCTTGCGCAGCTGGTTATGGATCCGGTGTTGCCGTGAGCTTGTGGTGTTGGTTGCAGACGCAGCTCGGATCCCACATTGCTGTGGCTGTGGTGTAGGCCGGCGGCTACAGCTCTGATTGGTACCCTTGCCTGGGAACCTCCATATGCCAAGGGTGCGGCCCTAAATAAGGCAAAAAGACAAAAAAAAGGCAAAAAAAAAATCTAAAAATAGAGTTGACATGGCCCAGCAATCCCATTCCTGGACAGATATCCAAAGAAAAATCTAATTTGAAAACATACATGCACCCCCAATGTTCACGGCAGCACTATTTACAACAGCCAAGACATGGATGCAACATCACTGACGGAAGAGTAGATAAAGATGTAGTACACATATACAATGGAATATTACTCAGCCAAAAAAAAAAAAAGAGTGAAATAACGCCTCTTGCAGCAACATGGATAGGCCTAGAGATTATCATGCTAAGTCAGAAAGAGAAACACCATATGATATCACTTGTATGTGGAATCTTAAATATGATACAAATGATTTACTAAATAGAAACAAATCCACAGACACAGAAAACAAATTTATGGTTATCAAAGGGGAAAGCGGATGGGGAAGGGATAAATTAGGAGTTTGGGGTTAGCATATACAAATTACTTTATATAAAAGAGATAAACAACAAGGTCCTATGGTATAACACAGGGAACTATATTCACTATCCTGTAATAAACCATAACTGAAAAGAACACATATAACCGAGTCACTTTGCTGTATACCAGAGATTAACACAACATTGTGAATCAACTACACTTCAATAAAAATACTTCAAACAAACAAGCAAGGGGTTTAAAAACAAGAGGTCTTCTTTGTCTGAGGGATGGGCCTGGCTTTAGGGAGATGGACCAGATGAGTTCCCAAAGGCTCACGTTGGCAATAATAAAACTTCTAACCACAGCACGAGTCATCTAAGAGAAGGTGGATGAGGGGGAGTGGGTCGCAGGGGGAGGTGTGCTTTCTTCCTCTAAGCAAAAGGGAAAATTTCTAGGAGTTCCCGTAGTTGCTCAGTGGTTAACGAATCCGACTAGGAACCATGAGGTTGTGGGTTCGACCCAGGGCCTTGTTCAGTGGGTTAAGAATCTGGCGTTGCTGTGAGCTGTAGTGTAGGCTGCAGACGTGGCTTGGATCCCGCGTTGCTGTGGTTGTGGCAGCGGCTACAGCTCCTGTTAGACCCCTAGCCTGGGAACCTCCATATGCCGCGGTTGTGGCCCTAGATAAGGCAAAAAAACACACACACAAAAAAAGGGGGGGAAATTTCTGAAGGATTCTGCATAACTGAATGAAACCACTGAAAATAATTATGTTGTTAAACATCTTTTAACAGGAACATTAAATAGGCTGGGAAAGGGGTGAGGAAGAGGAGGGGAAGGACAAAACTTCAGTGCAATTTCTACAATTTTGTTTACAACCAAGAGTATATCATGTAAACACCCAGAAAAAATTCTGCTCTGGGATCCAGAACCTCTACTATCCCTTCCATCTCCCACCCCTCCATCACTCATGGACTGAATGGACACAGAACTTCCTTCTTGCAAAGCTTTCCCTCTGGTCCATCCCCTTCCACATAAATACTTTCCCCTCTCTCACAGACCTCTGTATTCTTAGCACGTTGCCCTCATTTCACCATATCACTTACCACATTAGAATAATGACCACTATTTATTAACTACCATTTGAAGGTGGGCCCTGATTTACATGCGTGACATACATTCCCTTCCTTTTAACTATCACTACTACCCTCTACAGACGTTACCAACACAATAACCTGCCTCAAATCGGTATCCCAGCGACCCACCTCTTTGCTTACTCCAGAACTCTTTGCTTGCTCTTTCTACTGTCATCACGTGTTTATGCAAAAGCAGCACATCTTCAGTGCTCAATTAATATGTGCTGACAAACGAAAACACATAGACCTACACTTTCTGTTTCCAATGAACAGATGAAGAAGAGCATTACTCTACAGGAAACCTTTTCTGTCCCAACTTGTTCTGCCAATGTCCCACGGCCCTAGCATCTAAAAAACTAGCACACGCTGAGAACAAGCCCCACACAGGTGCATAAGCCAACAGCAACATAACTGCCAAGGTGGCAAGCCAGCACCTTAGCTCCCTTTCCTGTCTCAGGTTTACAGGGCCTTGGCATTGTTACTTCTCCCGCTAAGGACAAAGGAGAAAACAGATTTAACCTCTAGGGAGGCCACACCACCAACACCCCCCCACCCCACGTCCTCAGATGGTGTGCCCAGTCACCCAGTGAGAAATATCCTGGTCCTGGCTAAACACATTTGCTGTAAATTGCTGGAGGAAACGGTTTTTTTTACTTCTTCGGAACTCCCTTCCAGTCACATTCCAACAGAAAGGATTACGATGAATTACCTAGTTAGGTTATGGCATTGAAATTTCATCTGCAATTGTCCTTTTAATTACCTATGTAAAAACGACAGTTTGGGTGGCACAGCACAGGCCACAGAGCGAGGGCTCCAAAAAAAAGGTATTATTATTATTATAACACAAATTCATGCAGCCACGTGTGTGTTACCACGCACTGGCACTAAGCTAAACTGGGGTCAAGTGCTAAGCAAAAATCAAGACCCTCCCTAGTGGATCTTTTTGTCCAAAGGCTATTGTTGTGTAACTAGGCAGTGTGGTGCGTTGGCCTACCGCGCAGATAATCTGCTCGCCACAGGAAGTCCATAAAACACATGGGAACCCTTTATTAAGAAAATATTTCTTCCCATGGGCCTTTAGTAAAATGGAATGTCTTTTTCCGTGAGTTGAAACCGTTTTTCAGTATTAACTGAAACAACAGTTTTATTATTGTCGGGAAAAATCCCTTTAATACGGTCCCATGTGAGCCCTTAGTTCAGCGGCTCCTTTCCTGCAAACGGGCAGCTCGGGGCCTTTCATAGAGCCCCAAGCGGCAAGCCTCCCCCGCTCCGAGGAAACCCGGGCTGCCTCCCCCGGGCCCTGCGCGTCGCAGAAAAGCTCTCCACTCGCTTTGCGTTAAGGACGCGAGGAGAGCGAGGCGGGGAGGCCGGGCGGCCGCGTCTCGGGCCGAGGAAACGCACGCGCGGCGCCCACGTCCGGCGGCGCGGCGTCGGATCTGCTGGGGATCGAGAAGGATCTGGAAGAATCCGGTTAGACCGCGGGACGGGCGGGGGAGGCTGGGAGGGAGCGCAGCCGAGGCGGGGGGTGTCCCCGGAGCCTCCGAGGGTCCCAGGACCGGGAGGGGCTGGGGCCGGGCGCCTGCCGGGACGAACGAACCAGAGACAACCTTTCGCAGGAGCGCCCAGATCGCCAGAGCCCGAACCGGCTCGGCCGCCGCCGTCTCTAGAAAGTTCTCCCCCCACGTCCCCAGCGGCCGCCCGGCTCCTCCCAGCCCCTCCCTCCGCGGCGGTGGGACCAATCGCTCCCCCGGCCGCCCACGACCCACCTCCTTCGTCCGCCTGCCCGCGCCGGAGCAGAGGTGCGCGAGCCTCGGCCGCCCGCACAGAGCGCACAGCCCGGCGCCCGCTCCCCGAGAAACGGCGCGATGACCGCCGAGGAGACGAAGACCGCCGAGAACGGGGCGCAGTCGGCGCCGCTGCCTCTCGAGGGGGTGGACATCAGCCCCAAGCAGGATGAAGGCGTTCTTAAGGTAAGGGGCGGGGGACGCCCCGGGGCTGCGAGAGACGCCAAGGAGTGCGTCGCCGCGGCGCTCCAGCGTACAGCCGGGTCTCGGGGCGCGGACAGCCGCTTCTGCAGCTTCCCCGCCGGCCGTTGAGCGGGTAGTGCAGCCATGGCCCGGAACATCGCCTTCCTGGCTTGGCCGCCAGTTCGGAGCTGGAGTGTGGCCACACGCTCAGAAGGGTAGGTCCGGGCTGAGGCTCCCCAGTACCCCCGTCTCCAGGTCCCCAGGCCCGAGAAGAGGCGAGGAGCGCAGTGCCTGCTCCCGCTGCGGCGTGCGCGGGGAGGGGCGCAACGGGAGGGCGGGCGCGCGAGCTGCAGGGGGCCCGGCAGCGTGCACCGCTCCTCTCTGCGATCCCGCGACCCCGTAGCCAGCTCCTCCCTTGCGGTCGCAACCGGGGAGCCCCCGGAACGCCAGCGTCTCGGTGGTGCGGAGCCCGCCAACCCCGGCAGTTAAACATTAGCCAGGACGCGAAGTGGGTCCCAGGAGTTATTTCCTGGCCCGCGGGCCTTTGTGCGACTTGGCGCGCGTGCCTGGTGCCCTCCACCCTCCCGTCACCCCCTTCCTAAAGGCTGGGACCCGGCTAGGTCAGCCGCTCGGCCATGCTGCCCCCCCCCAACCCCGGTGCATGCCGGGACCTGTAGTTCCCCACCCCCCCACCTCCCGCCCCGGTCTCCTGAGCGCGGGGTGCACGGCTGGGAGGAGGTGCCTTGCTTGGGAACCGGCTACCAAGGAGCCAGGGGAGGGTCTGGGACCCAGGCAGTAGGGCGTCTTGACCCAGGTCAGGACAACCGGCCATGGTTCAGAGCAGGTTCTGCGCTGTCCAGGATGGCGAAATCCTAGCCCAGATTCATGCCCGGTACTCACCCAGTGTCTCTCCTCCTCCTGGCTTCCTGCTGCTCGGCCCCACGTGTATGAGTGACCTGGGCTAGCTGGAGACTTTGGGAGCTCTTAGCTGGGCCAGAAACGCACCTGGCTGCTCTCCCCGTGGGCACGTGGCTTCCAGGGAGACTCATTTCCCCTTTTATTCTCCACTCGTTCCCCTTTAGGTTTCTATTCTCAAGTCCCACATCCATTCCATCGTGGAAGCTTTCCCTTAGAGGGTAACCATACACCTACCAGGTAGCCCACAGAGTCACACTTTATAAATACTAAAGAGAAGCAGAGTCTTACAAGTTCTTGGGCCATACTCTAGTCCTGAAACCAAGAACTGCAGTAGCCTGCCAGTCAGGAATGTTGAAGTCCTTAGTCAATTTAGGGCCTGGTTGAGAGCCCCATGCTCATCTGTAACCTGGTATTGTCTTTGCCCTCTTTTGGATAGCTGCTATTCTTTTCATTACTCGTATTCCTCTTCTCTCTAAACCAGACACTGATCTGATGACTGGCATTTAGGAAGAATGAGGAAACTTCTCCCTTCGCTGTTAATAGTTTATTCAGTCTTTTACCGGTGTTGTCCTGTAACAACTCTGATAGAGACTCTCATCACTGTAAGGTCTAAGATCAAGTGACTTGTGTAAGATCATACAGCAAAAACTTGAACTCAGGTGTTTTGTCTCCAGTTTTTCAAACCAAGTCATGCTGCTGTCTGAGACAGGGAGGTCAGTTGGTTCTAGGCAAGCTCTACAGCAGTCATTTGATGACTGGTTCATTAAGTTACTTGAAGAAGGAGGCTGAAGAGCCTGTTTACATCCAGCAGGGGCAGTTGCAGTACCTCTCTTCTTCCATCCCCAGGTGCTCACCTTCTCCCCTCCCACCAGGTCATCAAACGAGAGGGCACAGGTGTGGAGATGCCCATGATCGGGGACCGAGTCTCTGTCCACTACACAGGCTGGCTGCTAGATGGCACCAAGTTTGACTCCAGCGTGGACCGCAAGGACAAATTCTCCTTCGACCTGGGGAAAGGTAGGTATGGTTAGAGGGCTGGTCGGCTAGGGGTGTGTAAGCTGTGACAAGCAGAAACCATATTCTTAGAAATTTGAGAAGGAATGGTTTATTATAATCTATTCACTTTTTACCCTGTTACTGCATTGTTTCTTGAACCCTTTTGTTTCAGTTGATTTTTTTTTTTTTTTAAAGATCTGAGACTTGATAGCGTTATTGTAACCAGGTTTTCTACCTTCCTGGTCCCATTTCTAAACTGTGTCCAGCTTCCCCTCGGGCATGGTACAGTAAGTCTCTCAGGCCACTATTTGAACCCAGTCAGATCACTGCCAAGGAGGACCTGTTTGTTTTCTGTCCCTGCAGGAGAGGTCATCAAGGCTTGGGATATTGCTGTAGCAACCATGAAAGTGGGGGAAGTGTGCCACATCACCTGCAAACCAGAATATGCCTACGGTTCAGCCGGCAGCCCTCCCAAGATCCCTCCCAATGCCACGCTTGTGTTTGAGGTGAGCGCCCGGCCACAAAAAGCAAGGCAAGGAGCCAGCTTTATCTCAGCCTGGGGTCTGGCTGCCCTCCAGCACTTCCTGCTGCTTGGAGACAATGTAGCCAAGGATGAGGGCCTGCCCTTAGGGGAAGGAGAGGCACAGAAAGGGCAGCTTGCTCTGCTGTGCACATAACCTGCTGCTGCCATAAAGTGATCAGTGATGGAGATTTCTGGTGGGAAGAGGTAGCCATGAACCCCTCTTCATACTTGAAGCAGCAGGGTGAGGGCTTGAGGCATGTTTATCTCCAGAGCAGCACCCAGAGGAGATGGGCTGTAACTGAAAGGAGTCAGGAGGTCATAACCTACATGCAGGATGACTGACAGGAGAGAGTATTGGTGTTCTAGAAATAGGGGAGAGATGCCTACCCCATGGGCGGAGGGGCAGGACTCGAAAGCCTCTGTTGAGGAGGTGGCACATTTGAAAATGGTTGAACCCTAACCAGTGGCTTCTTGGAGGATGCTCAGGATACCAGTGATGGCTGTCAGACTGAGCATCTCAAGTAGCTGAATTAGGATTGCCTTCAGTGTGTGGTTGTTAAGTGGAGCAGGTAGTAAATAGAGTGGTCTCCTGAGGTTAAATGAAATCCGTGTGACTGCCCATCTCTACCAAAGTTGAGGCAAGGGTAGCTCCCAAGAACTTAACAAAACTGCCACTTTGGGAGTTCCCGTCGTGGCACAGTGGCTAACAAATCCAACTAGGAACCATGAGGTTGCAGGTTCGATCCCTGGCCTTGCTCAGAGGGTTAAGGATCCAGCATTGCCGTGAGCTGTGGTGTAGGTTGCAGAGATGGCTCGGGTCTGGCGTTGCTGTGGTTCTGGCATAGACTGGCGGCTACAGTTCCAACTCGACCCCTAGCCTGGGAAACTCCATATGCCGCGAGTACGGCCCTAGAAAAGGCAAAAAGACAAAAAACAAACAAAACTGCCACTTTGTCCACTTGTGTGGCTTCTCCTGTGGTCAGACCAGGTCTGACATTTACTAGGGACTCTTCTGAAAGAGGAGTTGTGTCACCTTATATCTTGTCTTATAGGTGGAGTTGTTCGAGTTCAAGGGAGAGGACCTGACAGATGAGGAAAACAGTGGGATCGTCAGGAGAATACGGACCCGGGGGGAAGGCTATGCCAAGCCCAACGATGGTGCCATTGTGGAGGGTAAGACAGTATGGTCTGGGGTTCACATTCTCCTACTTGTATCCAAATGGCTTTGGGCAGGTTCATACCTTTTCCTAATCTTTTTTTTTTTTTTTAACTTGCAAAGTGAGGGATTGAATTATATCCTCTTAACGTTCCTCCACGTCTAAGAATACAAAAAGAACATCTGGGGGCAGGAAGTGGTGAGGAGATAGATGGAGGCTGGTATCATCCTTCTCAGCCTGCTTCCTGCCCACTTACGCCCCTGGTCCATTGTCTCTCTTTCACGCAGTTGCCCTGGAAGGGTACTACAAGGACCAGATCTTTGACCGGCGAGAGATCCGCTTTGAAATCGGCGAGGGGGAGAGTATGGACCTGCCTTGTGGGCTGGAGAAAGCCATTCAGCGCATGGAAAAAGGAGAGCATTCCATTGTGTACCTCAAACCCAGGTGAGGGACTCTTTGGCCTAGGTGTAGGCACTCTTTAAAGCAGCTGGGCAAACCAGATCAGAGTTTGCTTTTCCACAGTTAGTTGTGTAACTGGCCATTTGTATCCCTTCCCCACGCACATTCACTGTGCCTCTGAGTGCCCACACGTACACCACCGTGACCTTTCTGTTGAATTTTAGGAGTATGGCCACAGTCATCCACATCTCCTTGAATCAGCACCTAATTTTTTCGCTCTTGGCTGCTGCACATTCCCTTCTCCAGCAGCATCAAGAGTGTCATCTCCCGTTAATTCATTTAGTTGTTAATATTTGTTGAAACACACCTACTGTGTGCCATGACACAGTGCTGAAAATTCCTAGGTATTGAGACATTGTTCCCACCTTCTAGTGACTAATTGTTGAGTGAGATACCATTTGAATTAGTAATCGTGCCGTCGTGTAGCATAAGTTATTATAAGGCCGTGTAAGATGGCTAAGTAAGAGATTAGTTAATTATGTGAAGAGGTCAGGGAAGCTTTTGCCAAGGAGGAAACATCTGAACCAAGACTGATGGGGTGGGGAGGTACTTTCCATTATGGGGCAAGTTAAGTGCCAAGCTGACCTAGCATGATCTTGGCCCACAGGTATGCTTTCGGCAGTGCTGGGAAGGAAAAGTTCCACATCCCACCTAATGCTGAGCTGAAGTATGAAGTACAGCTCAAGAGTTTTGAGAAGGTGAGTTTGTTAGGGGTCTTCCCTACCCTGGAGGTGACTCTGGTAGCTGACGACTTTGCTTCTTCCTTGGGGCTTGGCAGGCCAAGGAGTCTTGGGAGATGAGCTCAGAGGAGAAGCTGGAGCAGAGCACCATTGTGAAAGAGCAGGGCACTGTATACTTCAAGGTGAGCCAACACTGGGGTCCTGAAGACAATCCCAGGGAGGGCGCCCTGGACCCATGGCAGAGCTGGTTTGCTGCCGGGGAGTGGACAGCTTTTGCCAAGTGTATCTGAGCTGGCTGGTCAAACCTGTAGCTGTGGGGGAGGCAGGACTCATTGATGTCCACGGCGTACAATAGCCTGAGGCCACTGAACCTGTGCTGGGTGCCTGAGTCCTCCTTCCATTCCAGGAAGGCAAGTACAAGCAAGCTCTGCTGCAGTACAGGAAGATTGTGTCCTGGCTGGAATATGAGTCGAGTTTCTCTAACGAGGACGCACAGAAGGCACAGGCCCTTCGGCTGGCTTCCCACCTCAACCTGGCCATGTGTCATCTGAAACTACAAGCCTTCTCAGCTGCCATTGAAAACTGTAATAAGGTGTGAGACCCTGTTAAGAGAGGGCAAGGGGCAGTGTTCACAGGTGGGGTTGGGTGAGCTGCTGGTGGGTCTGAACTTGCCCTTGGTGACTAGAGTAGGGGTAGCAAGATGCAGCTGTGGAGCTCTGAGGTCAAGGGCCCAGAGGCAAGGGTGTGAGAAGCACACACCTTGGCCTTAGTAGCAGGAGGCGATGGCACAGGGGTAGAAGGAAATGCTAGATGGAACCACCACCTCAGTGTTTTCTCCTCCTAGTTCTTTGTCTCTTCCTTCCTATGTATCTGCTTCATTCTAAAGAGAATGGAACTGGCACAGGTTCTTTTATCTCAAGACCTGTCTTCCCTCTCTGCCTCTTGGGCTGAGATGCCCTCTTAGAACTTGGCCCTTCCATTTAATACCCAAGACTGGGGTGGAGCCCACATTTCCGTTGAGCCTCATCCTGCAAGGGGCTGTCTTTGGAACCTAGTCTTGGCCAGAGAAGCTGCAGGATCTGAGGTCTTGCTGCTGCTTCCTCCCTGTGTCTTAGGCCCTGGAGCTGGACCGCAACAACGAGAAGGGCCTTTTCCGCCGGGGGGAGGCCCACCTGGCAGTGAATGACTTTGACTTGGCTCGGGCTGACTTCCAGAAGGTCCTGCAGCTCTACCCCAGCAACAAAGCCGCCAAGGCCCAGCTGGCTCTCTGCCAGCAGCGGATCCGCAAGCAGCTCGCACGGGAGAAGAAGCTCTATGCCAACATGTTTGAGAGGCTGGCAGAGGAGGAGAACAAGGTGAGGATGGTGGCGAGGACCAGTTAGGATGGGCAGGAAAAGAGGTGTCACCTCTGCCTTGTGCCAGTCCTGGAAGCCAGAGCTGCTCTTGTCCCTGGAGCAGGAGTGTGCCCTCCACCCCCTACCCCATTCAAACCCTTGGGGTCAGGAACTAGCTGGTCTCTGAGTGGGCTTCCCAACTTACATTCTCTGTACCTGTTTAAAACACAAGTTTAAACAGGTGATATGTTAAACACAGTTAAATTTAAGTGCAAACTGCCCAGAAGAGGATGTGATGAAAAGGCTCCCTCCTGCACCTGGCAGCAGCTGATCCCCCATTGCGCCCCTCAGTGTGCTGTGCTGCTCCTCGTCCCTCGAAACAGGCCATGTGCTCTACCTACTGTTCCTTGTATCCTACTCTTCACATCATGCTTGGAAGCTTGTTTTAAATCAACGTGTAAAAGAACTTGGCCGTTCTTTCTTGCCTTACGTAGTCCACTGTAGATATATTGAATCTTACTTACCCTGTTCCTGATTTCCTGGTCTTTCAGTGTTCTAAGCCCATGCTGAGAGAAACATGATATAAACCACATTTATTTATAATTTTAAATTTCTAGTAGCTATGTTTGCCTTTTTTTTTTTTTTTGTCTTTTTAGGGCCACGCTCAAAGCATAGGGAAGTTCCCAGGTTAGGGGTCGAATCAGAGCTACAGCCAACGACCTATACCACAGCCACAGCAATGCAGGATCTGAGCTGTGTCTGCGATCTACACCACAACTCACAGCAACACTGGATCCTTAACCCACTGAACAAGGCCAGGGATCAAACCTGCGTCCTTGTGGATACTAGCTGGGTTCATTTACCACTGAGCCACAACGGGAAATCCTCTAGCAGCTATGTTTTTTTAAAAAGGTAGGTGAAATCTATCTAAAAAGGGAATTGCTGTGTGTGTATAATTCTGTTGGCTTTTTTTTTTTTTTTGCTGTTTTTTTTTAGGGCTGCACCCGCAGCATATGGAGGTTCCCAGGCTAGGGGTCCAATCGGAGCTATAGTGCTGGCCTACGCCACAGCCACAGCCATGCCAGATCTGAGCCGCATCTGCAACCTACACCACAGCTCACAGCAACACCGGATCATTAACCCACTGAGCAGGGCCAAGGATCGAACCTGCAACCTCATGGTTTCTGGTCAGATCCATAAACTGCTGCACCACGACGGGACCTCCTCTGTTGGAAGTTAGTATGTATTTTTTTTTTTTACTTGGGGGTGAGACTGGACATGGTGTCAGTGTGCTAGTGACTACAGGTGTGCTCCCAGGTCACTTGGGTGTGAGCAGACAAGAACGGGAACATCACCTTTCTCATCGGGGGCCTGGGCCAAATGAGAACTGTGATTCACCCCTTCCTCTTCCTCGCAGGCCAAGGTGTCAGGAGACCAGCAGGCGGACACAGAGATGAAGGATGAGCAGAAGAATGATGTGGCAGGGCGCCAGCCTCAGGTGGAGGCGGAAGCATAGCCTCTCCCCAGCCCTGCTCCTGCAGCTGCCTGCCTGCCCTGCTCCCTACCCTACTCCACCCTGTTAGTTTTGTAAAAGCTGAAGAATTTTGAGTGAATTAGACCTTTATTTTTCTATCTGGTTGGATGGTGGCTTTGGGGGAAGGAGGGGAGAAGCAGGCTGGGGGATTGAGGTTGGAGGGGGTTGGCCTTTCCAGGTGGCGTCACCCCCTCTTCCCTTTATACGCACACTCATCAGAATGTTAATTTATTTTGTTTCCTCTGTTTGTTATGTCCATTTTTGAAATGGTAGAAGGGACAAGTGGTAGGGATGCAAGGTCTGATGTGAAAGCAGGGTGGAGAGGGAGACCCCTGGGCAGACCCCTTCCTCACCCTTTCCTCCTCCCACGTGGGTGCTAGGGGCATGGGGAAAACCACTGCTGTGCCCGTTACCTCTGCTCCCCTCCTCACCCCAGGCAGTGTGGCTGATGTGTCTCCTGGTGTCACAGTGACCACCCCGTGTACCCCCTCCAGCATCTCCCCTCCTTTCAGTTCCCCTTCTCAGCTGGGTCGTGTCCCCACTCCCTCAGCCTCTTCTCTGCACGTTGCTGAAGGTCCAGGCTCGCCTCAAGTTCTGTGCTTGAGCAATAAAGTGGAAACAAAACCTGGGTGTCACAAGCAGCCCTTTGTTTGGCCTTGGAAGGTGGGTGTGGATGGCTGTACTGTGGGACAGGATTACAGCAGTTGCCCACCTCATCCCCAGTTCTGCTCAGAACACAGCAGCAGTGTTTGAGCAGGGTCTTCTGGGTTCCCCACATTCTGTACCCCCGGCAGCCTGGCGGGTTTCAGTAGCTCTGGTTTTCCTCTGTGACACTTAGGAAGAGGAAAACATCTAAACTACTGGGACCATGAGTTTGTTCTCAGATTAGATTTGTCTTATTTTTTGCAAGAAACTGATCTAGTAGAAAGTTCAAGTTTTCTTGGTTTCCAAACAAGGTGAAACTCCTGGTGTCACCAGCACCTGTCAGCTATTACACAAGAGAAAAGAGAAGGAGAGCCATCAAGTCTGGGAATACCGGGTAGCCACTCGGGTCCACTCTCCACCTTCTTGGCCTAATGGGGACAAGCTAATGCTTTTTTCGAACAGTGCTTTGACCCTGGGTGTCTGCAGTATTCTGGGCCCTGGGAGAAGCTAAGGGGCATGTGGGTGCTGCTGGGCCTCGTCCAGATGTTTTCACTGCAGGCGAGAGCCTGCTTCTGCCCTCCCTCTTACCACTGGCTGCCTGGCCCTCTCTGCAGTTGATACATGTAGCCTGCCACCCATGTGCCTATGCAGCTCCTTCAGAAAAAAATTGTTCTTTTACTGTGGAAGATTAATTTGTCTGAAAAACTTTCACCCACCAAGTCCTACAGCATGGCTGGTACTGGAGCCTAGAACCAAAATTTGAGTGTTCTTTTCTCCTGGTGTCACTGCAAGCTCTCATGCTGGGTTCATATCACAGTCTTGTGCTTAGGATTGTGCCTGGGTCTTCTTGGCATTTCAGGATTAGACTTGTTGCTGTAGCTAATGATAATAGCTAACCCTCACTAAACACTTTTGGTGCAAGCCTAGCACTAAACCAAAAGCCTCTGCAGATTAACTTCTGTCCTTGTGACCATCCTACAAAGAAGGTATTGCCATATGTTACAGATGAGGAAACCAAGGATCAGAAGTTAAATAGAGGAGTTCCCATCGTGGTGCAGTGGTTAATGGCTCTGACTAGGAACCGTGAGGTTGTGGGTTCGATCCCTGGCCTTGCTCAGCGGGTTAAGGATCCGGCGTTGCCGTGAGCTGTGGTGTAGGTCGCAGACATGGCTTGGATCTAGCGTTGCTGTGACTCTGGCATAGGCCAGCAGCCGTAGCTCCAATTCAACCCCTAGCCTGGGAACCTTCATATGCCAAGGGTGCGGCCCCAAAAACGCCAAAAAAAAAAAAAAAAAGTTAAATGGAAAGACAGTGCCTGGAACGTGAGGTAATTCGCGTGACCTTGGGCAAGCTGAGCTTCTTTCCTCATCTGCAAAAATAGGAAGATGGACAAAAAACACTCCTGAGGTTCTTTCCAACTGTCCATACTTACTGTAGGATTCCAAGATGTAAAACATTAAAACAAACAAAGCCTTGAACTGTAACTGCACTTCTGTAGAACCCTGGAATTGGGTGAGCCTTGGTTTATATAACATTAAAACTGTCCTCTGAGAATGTTTTAGTAAAATGCCCAGAAGTCTTTAAGATTAAAAATAAATCCACCACCTATCCCCCTCTGCTCTGGGTCAAGACACCTTCCCCTATCATCACGTAAATCCACACAGAATGTGTTAAGAGAACTGAAAGGAAACCAATACTGCCTGTTGTAACTGCAGACTTGAAAGTGATCTCTGGGAGATTCTAAATGGTGTTTATCTTGTCTGAGTGCTGGTTCAAACATCAAGTTCTATAGATTTTCTCTCCTAAGTATTTCCAGTCTGTGTTCTAGCAGCCACATCCCCAGCCTGCCCTCCTGTCCTGGCAAGGCTGCTCTCCCACATTCCCATGTGCACCTGCTCTGCACTTCACAGTCTGAGAGTAAAAGGGTGAACCATGCATCTTGTTTCAGTTGGAGAAATAACATGAAAAACATTTTAGGCAAAACTAGTAACACATAATACCTTTTTAGGAAACTACTTGAAAATTGAGAATTAAACAGTGGAACCTTTCGCTGCCTTATTCCTTCTGTTTTAAAGACCAAGCTTCCCTTTCCCCAGGTAGCACTCCCCAAAGCCTTGTAACTCTAGGTTGAAATGACCATGTGCTAAGGCCAGTGCTGAAAAATGCCAATGTATGAGTTAGAAGACATTCTAAGAAAGCTTGTGGGTTTTTTTTGTTGTTTTAGTTTGGTTTGGTTTTGGTTTTTCAGGCTGCACCCGCAGCACATGGAGGTTCCCTGGCTAGGGGTCCAACAGGAGCTACAGTCACAGCAACGCGGGATCCAAGCCACGTCTGAGACCTACACCACAGCTCACAGCACTTAACCCACTGAGTGAGGGCAGGGATCAAACCCTCATCCTCATAGGTCTTAGTCGGGTTCGTTAACTGCTGAGCCACGAAGGGAACTCCAAACTTGTCCTCTTTCTGAAGGAAACTGTTACTGTTCACTTGATGGCAGTGGTTCTTCAGATAACTTAGATGCACCAACTATCCTTAATTATGAAATGCAATAAAAACTTATTTAGCATGTAATGAACAACACTAAATACACCACTTTGGGAGGCAAACAAAGAATGTGAAAGATTCACAAAGTTGTTCTAAGGAGAGATGATCAAGAAAAAGAAATGCCAGAGTTCCCACTGTGGTGCAGTGGGTTAAGAATCCAACTGCAGCGACTTGGGTCACTGTGGAGGTGTGGGTTTGATCCCTGGCCCTCGCAGTGGGTTAAAGGATCTGGCATTGGCACAGGTCGCATCTGTGACTTGAATTCAATGCTGGGCCCAGTAACTTCCATACACCACATGTGTGGCCATTAAAAAAAAAAGAGACAAATGCGTTTGTGAACTCTGAGTTCTCTGACTAGAAGACAGGACTAGCCATACCCTACCCCCCACCTAAGATATGTGTGTCCTTCAGATCTCCAGTCTCCGGTTTCACGGTGAGAGGTGCTTCACAGATAAAATGGTTCAAATGGTTCCATTTTGTTTTGTTTTTGGCCACCCTGAGGCACATGAAGCTCCTGGGCCAGGGATCAGATCCAAGCCACAGCCGCGGCAACACTGGATCCTTAACCCACTGTGCTGCGCTGGGGATCGAACCCACATCCCAATGCTCCCAAGGCACAGCTGATCCCTTTTGTGCCACAGCGGGAACTCCTGTTTTTTTTGTTGTTGTTTTTTTTAGGGCCTCACCTCTGGCATATGGAGGTTCCCAGGCTAGGGGTCAAATTGGAGCTACAGCTGCCAGCCTACGCCAGAGCCACAGCAACACGGGATCCGAGCCAAGTCTGCGGCCTACACCAGAGCTCACGGCAACGCTAGATCGTTTAACCCACTGAGCAAGGCCAGGGATCAAACCCACAACCTCATGGTTCCTAGTTGGATTCGTTAACTGCTGCGCTACGACGGGAACTCCATATTTTTTTTTTTATTATTGAGGTGAAATTCACATAATGTAAACCATTCAAAATGAACAATTCAGTGGCATTCAGCCCAATTATAATGTTGCACAACTACCACCTCTATCCAGTTCTAAAACATATTCACCATCCTGTGTTTTAGGCCCATTTCCTCATGTTGGAACTTTAGTGACAAGAACATTCTTCAGTTAATGACCAGTGGAGTCTTGAACACACAACTTTGACAGGTTCTGAGATCAAAGCTTCCCAGGGCAGGTGGAGTGTGGTGTGGGGCATAAACTAGAAGTGTGGGGTTAGTACATGTAGACTATCACATGTGGAAGGGATAAACAACAAGGTTCTACTGTAGAGCACATGGAACTATATTCAATATCCTGTGATAAACCCTAATGGAAAAAATATATACACACATACATACGTGTATGTAGTATAAATCATCACTTGGCCATACACCAGAAACTAACACAACACTGTAAATCAACTCTACTTCAAATAAGTAAATAAACAAATCACTCTTTGAGGGAAAAAAAGCTTTCCAGAGTTAGTGGTCCTTTTTTAGAAACTTGTGAGGAGGGGTGGGCCTCAGAGTACCAGCCTCATACTCAGAGCGCGGCTGCCCGCACTGCTGTTCTGCCTAATTTCCAGGTCTAGGAAGTTGGAGGAACAGGCTTCCATACTTTACCACTTCCAGAACCTTTTGTGTGCTAAGTGCACTGTGAATGACAGAGGGAAGAGGAATGTGGAATCTCATACTGGGCCCAGTGGAAACTCTGCCCCACCCTCAGGATGGTGACCGGCTCCGGGCCTCACGTCTCCCACCTGGGCATCCTAGGCTGACACTATGAACACAACCCCTCTGCCTACTCTTAGACAAAGAATCTCCCTAGAAATGCTTCCCACTTACTGCACCGCCCCCTTCCGTGCCATGGCAGATTTCCATGGAGGCTCCTTTGTAAAGAATATGCCACCCACGCAACAGAACCCAAGTCATCTAACCAGAAAGACAGATGGAACTGGCTGGACAGTGCTGGGGAGTAAACCAAAACCCAAGACGAGCTCTAGATAGTGGAGACCCACCAACCATCCCACTAAAAAGTACCAAAAATAGGGGTCTCTGTGTGGAGCCAGGGCTCTGTCTGCACACCTCATGGCTGTAACACTCAATGCAATACAGTGACTGGTATGGAGGGGAGACACTTGGGGGGGGGTGCGGCTTGATTCATGCCATATTTCTTGGAGACCTACCTTTCTTCCCCTTCCAACTTTATTTGGCTCTCCTGACAAAAGCCAAATGGCATGGTATCCAAGTTGCAAGCATAATGGCATGACCTTCATGACAAACACAGAGCAAACAAAAACAGGCACCCAAGTGCGGAAAGGTCAAGAACAAGAAGCCCAAGTGACAGACTAAGGTACTGTGGGTGCTGGGTCAGGTCAGGGCACTTGGTGTCAGAAGCAAGATGATCCTCTTCTAGTCTACCCTGGGTTATTTACTAATAAACTTATTTTACTATTTCACTCAAAGGGCTAGAAAAAGAAACAGTGGAGCAATAATAAGGTGAAAAGGCACATAAATCAAAACTATGAAAGCTTACACTTCACGCTGTTTGTCATGAAGGTCATGTCATCATGCTTGCAACTTGGATACCGTGCTTTTAGGTAAACATTATAAAATTGCTTGTTTTTCTGTTCCCTGAACCTAATATGAAGCTTGGAGTCTGAGCTAGGACGAGGGATCAGAGACACAGGAGAGCAGGGTGAGGGAACATGCAGGCCCTGCATAATGTAGGGGACCACGTACACCTGTGTGACCCAGAAACTTGGCCTGGGCCTGGACAACCCAACAATACACCACAAAAACCAGAGAGTGTATCCAGTTCCCAGTACTCGTCCAGCCTCCTCTCTGCTGTTCTGACCCGCCGCCCCCTGTTCTCATCTGGCTATCAGAGCCACAGCACCTCTATGACAAAAGGTGCCATCCCCTCGCCGTCCCCCAGACAATAAGGTCCTGCCCTCCAGGGCCTCCTCCTGATGTTCAAGATGCAGAAAGCAGGCCAGCCCCGATCCAACACCCTGGTGTGGTAGAGATACCTATTTTTACAATGCTGATTCCTGAAAGACCAGTGTGTCATCAGTCTGGGCCTGAAAACCTAAACCTAAAAATGTACTGAGCACCTGCAAATCTCACAATGTATACTTTTGGTGGGTTTTTTTTTTTTTTTTTGACTGCACCCTTATCATGTGGAAGCTCCTGGGCCAATGATCAAAACCCATACCACAGCTGCAACCTATGCCACAGCTGCAGCAATGCTGGATCCTTAACCAGCTGTGCCACATGGGAACTTCCACAAATTATACTTTCGACGCCCTGACTGACGAGGCCCAAAGAAAGGCTGAACTGGATTCAACATGGAAGGCGTCCCTGTGAGGACAGTCATGATGATGAGATCCTATTTACGCTATTGTGAGGCCACCAAGGGGGGGAGGCAAGAGGTTCGTGCTGGGGAGCCCAGCGACTGTGACTTCCAGCCTGAGGACTTACCTAGGAACCCTAGCAGTCAACTATAGAAAAGATGTGGGGTTTCCGCTTACAACATCCTGATTGAGTACCACCCCTCTTTTGCTTTATCTTGCTGAACCTATTTTCCGCATCCAAAAACCTGCAGTAAGAGGACAAGCTCACAGGGTGGCTGCGCTAATTATAGGAAATAACACATATGCAATGTGCTTTGCAACAAGTGATTTGCAAACTTTTAACGACAGAGCACAGCTATCATGGGAAAAAAGTGTTGTCTTTTTTTTTTTTTAACATAATAAGCCAGTATATATACATATAAATATATACAACTGAAACAAAGGTTTCACAAAAATAACACTTACCTTATTACTAGAGATTACGTGGTATTTTCTATTCTATTTCGTTTTTTAAAGTGCTGGTTCGATTCATTACATTGATTTCACGACTCAATGGGGCGTTACATTGTTTTTTAAAAAAACAGTTGGAAACCACACAGTTACTATATTATGATCCTCAGGGATGGTCTGACGGCTGGCAATCTTCACTGCCAGGGCAATAAAGGACGAGGTCAAGGTTATTAGGTCAAACCCTCGAGAGCCCTGTTGCCAAGGAAACGGCTTGGCCAGGCGAGCGTCGGCTGACGCATGCGCGCCAGCACTGTGGCGCAGAGGAGGGGCCCGTGGCCCTGTCACTCACGTCCGGCCTCGGAGACCCGCCCGCACGCCAGGCGTGCTCAGAGGCTCTGCGTCCTCCCTGAGGTTAAGCGAAGGGGGCCGCGATTGGAGGCTGAGGCGGTGACGTAACTTCCCGCTGTGGGTGGCCTTCCGCTCGGGCAGCTGTCGGGAGGGGCTCGGGGAAAACTTAGTGGGGTTCCCCGGTCCCAGAGCCCTTGGAGGTGCGATGAGGTCGGTGAGCTACGTACAGCGCGTGGCCTTTGAGTTCAGCGGGAGCCTCTTCCCGCACGCCATCTGCCTTGGAGACGTCGATAATGACACGGTTGGTGCATGCGCACTGGAGAGACGCGACTCGTCTGCGCAGGGCGGGGCGGGGCCAGGAGGGCACAGTAGTGTGTGCGACTGCGTGCTGCGTGCCGCCTGGGTGTGAGAGGCGTGCAGCGTGGGCGGCGCGCGTGCGCACGGGCTCCGGGAGCTGCGCTGGGAATGAGTGTGTAGGCTGCGTGGGTGCCCGGCGCCTTTGGAGGGTTGGTGTGCAGCCCTGGTGTGGTGTTTTTCACCGAGCTAGCGTAACTGCTCGTCTGCCTGGCGCAGCCACTTGTTCCGAGTAGGAGCCAGTGTATTCTGGTGACCCGGCTCCCCGCTTCGGTCGCTGTGCCTCCTCCAAGCCACTTCTTTTGGAGTGCAGGAGATGAGCTAACCGCGCGCGCGCCTCCTACGAGGGCACCTGCCGCCTGGCCCGGCCCACCGGGTGGCCTCCGTCTCCTTTTCCTCCTCCAACAGGTCTTCCTTTTCTCGTTGTTTAAGTGAGTTAGTGCAGGTAGAGCAGGCAGAACCGTGTCTGGCGCACGGTTAATGCTCAGGAAGTGTTAGCATTGTTGTTGTGAGTATTGGATTATGGGCCAAAGGCTTGGCTACATTCTGGGAATTCAGAACTGGAGAAGACCATCCCTGCCTTCAAGTAGCTTGTCATCGAGTGAGGTGTGGTCACAGGGTGTAATCATAAGAATAAGGAAATGTAATGAGGCCCATTGTAAAGCGTTCTGAGGTGGAGCATCGAAGGAGATGGGTGCTGTTGATGGTGTGGGACACTCCGTTTTATATTATCTCTGCCTCATATTTCATTTCTTATTTATTAAAGTGCTGTCGATTTTCAACGTTGTGCCAATTTCTGCTGTACACCACAGTGACCCAGTCATACACATATAGACTCCTTTTCTTAGATTCCATCGTGGTCTATCCTAATCTGTTTCATATTTTAAATGTTGAAGCACATTGCTGCTGTCCTTGCCTACCCTCTGGCCAGCATCTACTCTACCTCCCTAATGTTCTGTGCTCTGGCTTTCCCGGAAAAAAAACAACGGTTTAAATGTGCCCACGACTCAACCCCATGTGGCCCAGTCTCCTTTGTGCTGTGATGGAGAAGGTATTTTATGAGGCTTCTTTTGACTCTACCCCCTTGGGAGAGGAAAGTTTTTCTCCTAAGTTTGTATTATGTTTTCTGGGCTCTTAGGTTTTTTTCATATGCTAAACTGTAATTTTATGAGAAAATCAAGGGAGGCATTTAAAAATAATGAAGTCATTTTAATGTCTATTTTCCACTTTATCAAATTGCCTTCTTTGTTTAAAAGGGAAAAATATGTGCCTTTTTTTAAGCGTCATAGTATCAGCTTTTTTGGGAATTGTACTCAGTTCTGCAATATTAGGTATGTCATACAACCTCTTTTATTTTTTTTAACCTTAGTTGTATGCACCATCATTGTAGCTCTGTAAGGATAAGAATTTACCTTTTCTTTTCACTGCTGTATTCTCAAAACTTAGAATAGTGCCTAGCACATAGTAGGCACTCAATAAATGTTTGTTGAATAAATGAGAATTGTTATGAAAGGCACGTATCTCAAAAGATTTTTTTTTTTTTTTTGCTCTTTAGGGCCGAAATGGAGGCGTGTGGAAGTTCCCAGGTTAAGGGTCGAATCAGAGCTGCAGCTACCAGCCTACACCACAGCCACTGAGCGAGGTCAGGGATTAAACCAGGATCCTCATGGATATTGGATTTTTTTGCACTGCACTGCAATGGGAACTCCCTCAAAGCAATTTGAAGTGCTTTGCCTGTCCTAATTGAAAGAAAAGCAGGTAGGTGAGGTGTTGGCTAGGATCCGGTGTGATACACTCAGCCTGCATGAGTGGGGAGAGAAATTTTGTTACTGGTTCTCCAGGCCAGCCCTTGGAAATTTGGAGCAGGAAAAAGACTTACTTTATCCTAATAAACCATTAGCCTAAAGTTATATGCAAGTACTTTCTCTCCTGCTAAGTCAGAGGGAGAAGCTAAGGATAGAATACATACCCTCCAGGACCACACTGAAGCCTGGCTACACCAAGGGAGAGAAAGTCTCTAGAAGGCTGAAGCAAATCACAGGAAGAGTTCACCTCCAGTCTCTGTTAGCATTTCTGACTGATCTATGCTGAACTCTCCAGCTGGGGTGTTTTTTGTTTTAATTAAAGTAGAGTTGATTTACAATGTTGTGCCAGTTTCTGCTATACAGCAAAGTGACTCAGTCACATATATATATGACTTTTCTTACCTTCCATCGTGGTCTGTCCCAAGAGATTAGATATCCATTCAGCTTCTTTAGTGTCACTGAATAACCTCCAGAGGCCAGAGCCAGCATCGACAGCTGAGGAGCAGAATTGCTGGGGAGCAGATGGGTGACCCTGGAAATGTCCTCTCCTGGCACACCTGTCATTGCCTCACTGTCTGCCTGCTGTGTTTCATCTACTCCCTCACTGGGCTTACGACACTGTTACGATTTTTTTCCTGCATCTGTGCCCTTGTTAAACCATGAGGTCCTTCTCAGCACAGTTGTTAAACTGTGAGTCTGCGACATTTATCTTTTTATCCCAAACTGGTCATCCAGCTTTACCTGAAAATTCAAGGGCTGGCTGGTCTCTCTCCCTCTCTCTGCCCCTGTCTCCCTCCCTCCCCCCCCCCCCCCCCCCCTTTTTTTTTTTTGCCTTGCCCACAGCACGTGAAAATTCCTGGGTCAGGTACTGAACCCGAACCACAGCGCTGACAACGCTGAATCCTTTTTTTTTTTTTTTTGTCTTTTAAGTGCCACACCCGTGGCATTTGGAAGTTCTCAGATTAGGGGTCTAATCGAAGCTGTTGCTGCTGGCCTACACCACAGCCACAGCAACGCAAGACCTGAGCTTTGTCTGTGACCTTCACCACAGCTCATTCTATCCCTTAACCCACTGAGCAAGGCCAGGGATTGAATCTGCAACCTCATGGTTCCTAGTCGAATTCATTTCTGCTGCACCACTACAGGAACTCCTGACAATGCTGAATCCTTAATCACTAGGACATTCTCTTCATTCTGATTTTTCTTTCTTAAGATCTTTAATTTACCTAAGTAAACATTTATCGCGGGCCTGCTATGGACTATGTTGTTCGATGAATGTATAAAAAAAAAAGGAATAGGAGTTCTCGTTGTAGCTCGGCAGTAATGAACCCGACTAGTATCCATGAGGATTCGGGTTCAGTCCCTGGCCTTGCTCAGTGGGTTAAGGATCCGGCGTTGCCGTGAGCTGTGGTGTAGGTTGCAGACGCAGTTCAGATCCTGCATTGCTGTGGCTGTGGTGAAGGCCGGTAGCTACAGCTCCTGTTAGACCCCTAGCCTGGGAACCTCCATATGCTGCGCGTGCGGCCCTAGATAAGGCAAAAAAGACAAAAAAAAAAGAAAGAAACTTGCTTCATGCTTCTGTAATCTAAAATCCCCAACAGAAACTTCTGTAACTATTAAAATATAATAATCTAAGATTCAAATCAAGTAAATCATTATTAATAAATCCTAATTCACCTGTAATTTTTTCCTCACTTTTATGTCTTTGTTGCCTTTGAAATCCCTTGAGGAGTTCCTGTCGTGGTGTAGTGGTTAATGAATCCGACTAGGAACCGTGAGGTTGCAGGTTCGATCCCTGGCCTTGCCCAGTGGGTTAACGATCTGGCGTTGCCGTGACCTGTGGTGTAGGTCGCAGACGCAGCTCGGATCAGGCATTGCTGTGGCTGTGGTGTAGGCCTGCAGCTGTAGCTCCAATTGGACCTCTGGCCTGGGAACCTCCATATGCTGAGGATGCGGGCCTAAGAAGCAAAAAAAAAAAAATTAAATCCCTTGAGAATTTAATATCCACATTATTTGCGGGAGTGAAAGGGGTGTTGGATGTTTCCTCCAAGGGGAATCATGAAACTATTTGTGGAAATAACATTTGGAGCCAACTGGTTGTCATCTTCATATACTTGAAAGGGCAGCTGGCCTTTGGGGAACCACTGGAAAGTGGAGAGCCCAGACTTAAATGGTGAAGAGAGCTCAGCCACCACTTGAGGGCGTCAGAGGCCCAGAGCCGCCCTTCTTCACCTCTGCCCTCCAACCCATGTGTTCACCCAGACACCAACATCTAAGGGTCTTGCCAGAGGGAGAGCCCCAGAGCTGACATTGTCCGTGTACGGCCCTGATTAAATATGAGCTCTGAAGTTAAATTCCCCAAAGGTCACTTATTGGGGTTGTTTTCAGAACGTGTCCCATGTGTAAGGACAAATGAGAAGAGCCAGTGGCAGGCACATGAGGCATTGAGCCGTGCAGATGTCAGACTTTTCTGGGATGGATCATAGATTCTGTATTCCCTCTAACCTGCCCTGCCCTCAGTGCGCACGCTTACACACACACACACACACACACACAGCCCTACGTGGAAATAAAGAAATTCTGGGAAACTTTGGCTGTGCAGGTCTGGAAACTTTTTTTTTTTTTTTTGCTTTTTAGGGCTGCACCTGCAGCATATAGAAGTTCCCAGGCTAGGAGTTCCTGTCGTGGTGCAGTGGTTAACGAATCTGACTAGGAACCATGAGGTTGTGGGTTCGACCCCTGGCCTCGCTCAGTGGGTTAATGATCCAGCATTGCTGTGAGCTGTGGTGTAGGTCACAGATGTGGCTCGGATCTGGCGTTGTGTGGCTGTGGTGTAGGCCGGCAGCTGCAGCTCCGATTGGACCCCTAGCCTGGGAACCTCCATATGCCATGGGTGCTGCCCCAGAAAGCAAAAAAAAAAAGTTCCCAGGCTAGGGGTCAAATCAGAGCTGCAGCTGCTGGCCTACGCCATTGCCGCAGCAACGGCAAATCTGAGCCACGTCTTCAGCCTACACCACAGCTCAAGGCAACCCCGGATCCTTAACCCACTGAGTGAGGCCCGTGATGGAACCTGCATCCTCATGGATCCTAGTCGGGTTCATTAACTGTTGAACAATGGGAACACCCCTCCTGGAAATATTTTTAATAAAGCCGATGAAGATCCAGGTTGAGGTCTTATGATTTCTGCAGGGTGGGCCCGGTAGAGGAGGCTCAGCAGGGCCCCATCCTCACCCTCTCTTCTCTCTCCCTTTGAAGTTGAATGAACTGGTGGTGGGAGACACCAATGGAAAGCTGTCCGTGTACAAGAACGATGACAGCCGGCCGTGGGTCACCTGTTCCTGCCAGGGAATGGTCAGTGTTCAACCCCCTGGGCCTTCAGGGGTGGGGTCCCTCCTGTCCAGGGACTGTTGAGGTTGAGTCCCACCTGTGAGCTCCCCTGTGTGTCCTAAGTCACCTGCTGCTCAGCCCAGCTACTGGTTTGAGGTTCACTTGAGTCCGGGAGGGAAGCCCCGAGACAGTGTGTGACACAGCACACGCGTGTGCGCGCACGCACACACACACACACACACAGCTGTGCTGGCTTTCATTGTGGTGGAATGACTCCCCTACTGCTTTATGGATCTGCCTAGGTTGTCTGATCCTACTAAGTGTAGAAGAAAATGGAGGCAGTCATCTGAATAATACGTCTAGGAGTATGATCGTCTGGCAATATTGATGTAGAGTTTCTGTTTAAGCCCAGGTTGCCTTCCCAACCTGAGGTCCTCGCACAGCTGTCTGGTAAACCATACCCAGAGCTCAGCAATGGCTTCATGTGGGGTCTCATTCCCAGACCAGGGACTGAACACAGCAGTGAAAGCACCAAGTCCTAACCACTAGACCACCAAGGAACTCCTTAGCACAGCCTCTCAGTATGGGCACGAACGACAGTGATGAGAAGCCTGCCGATTGTTTCACAGACACTGAGGGGTACTGTGGTCCCTCAGCGTGTCCCCCTGAGCCTTGCTGTCTTCTCTTGCAGCTTACTTGCGTCGGGGTTGGAGATGTGTGTAATAAAGGCAAGGTAAGAAGCGCAGGCACGGCGGGACCTCAGTGTAGCTCCAAGACCTCCCCTCGGCCCGTCCCTGCCTCACGGTGGAGATCGGGTGCTAGTTAAAGGCTCCCGCCCTGACTCCTGTGTCCAGCCCCCTCTGTCTCTCCCAGAACCTGGTGGTGGCTGTGAGTGCCGAGGGCTGGTTTCACTTGTGTGACCTGACGCCTGCCAAGGCCCTGGAAGCTTCTGGGCACCATGAGACCCTTGTGGGGGAGGAGCAGCGTCCAGTCTTCAAGCAGCACATCCCTGCCAACACCAAGGTCATGCTGATCAGCGACATCGGTGGGCACAGCAGTCTTTTCGGACAGTGGGAGGTGGGAGTGGGGATGGCCACAGAGCAGATCTCAAAGGAGTCGGGGCTCGTCAATATCCGTGTGTGCAGTTGTTATGCAATTAATGTTGCTGAGCTCCTGTTATAAACCAGGAGTCCTTCTGGGCACTGGGATTGCAGTAGTGAACAAAACAGACATAAATTGCTGCCCTCTTGGGCTTTTACTAGGAATGGACAGAAAATAAGCAATAGAGGAGTTCCCATTGGGCTCAGCGTGTTAAGAATCCAGCTAGTATCCTGGAGCTCCTTCGTGGCTCAGCGGTTAATGAACCCGACTAAGATCCATGAGGATGCATGTTCTATCCCTGGCCTCGCTCAGTGGGTTAAGGATCCATCATTGCCGTGAGCCGTGGTGTAGGTCGCAGACGTGGCTTGGGACTGGTGTCGCTGTGACTATGGTGTAGGCCAGCAGCTGCAGCTCTAATTCAACTCCTAGCCTGGGAACTTCCATACGCCACGTGTGTGACCCTAAAAAAGACAAAAATAAAAAGATAAGCAAGAGAAGTGTCATAAGACAGTTAAATAGTATGTTTGAAGGTAGTAAGAGCCATGGAGGAAGTAAGTGACGGGAAGGGGCTGGAGGCTGTTGAGGTAGAGGTGGCAGTTCTAAATGGAGTTGTCAGGGAGTCGCTGCTCAGAAGGGTCATCTGGTCAACAGCTGAAGCTTGCAAGGGAGTGGGCCCTTCAGAAACTGGCCAGTGTTTGGCCAGAGACCATCTGGAGGTGGCGGTAGAGATACAGGTGAATGGGGCCCTCGAGCTGTGTATCCGAGGGAAGAGGTGACGCCCCTGAAAGCGGCCATGTGGTTCGGGACACAAGGGAAGACAGGGAAGCGGGTACCAGGCTCAGGTGTGTGAGGTGGCAGGTGCAGCAGGTGCGGCCAGGAGTCCCACCTGATAAAAAGTGCTGGTGATGGTGGTGCCAGGGGAGCGGGGAGGGGTGCTTGGAGGCTCCAAGCTGACCAGTACAGATTTGGCTCCCGACCATCTTATTTCCTGGACCTGCAGATGGCGACGGCCGCTGTGAGCTGGTGGTGGGTCACACAGACCGCGTGGTCCGGGCTTTCCGCTGGGAGGGCCTGGGCGACGGCACTGAACATCTGATGGGGCAGCTGGTGTCACTCAAGAAATGGATGCTGGAGGGTCAGGTGAGAAGCGGAGTGTGGGGACCACAGCCCGGGAGTGGGGAGGGCCCCCTCCTGGCCGGGCATGTGGGAGAACAGTTGGGGGGCCAGACACAGGGTGTGAAGAAGGGAAAATCACCTGTTGACGGAGAACC
Source organism: Catagonus wagneri (assembly GCA_004024745.2). NCBI lineage: Eukaryota > Metazoa > Chordata > Mammalia > Artiodactyla > Tayassuidae > Catagonus > Catagonus wagneri. The sequence goes on from PVHT021183649.1 coordinate 4,808,342, forward strand.
AAAGAAGATCATTTGGAATGGGAGCCTTAGGGGAGACTGCTAGTGACGGGCAGATGGCAAAGACCTGTGCTGAGCTTGAGGGATGCGCAGGTGGGGGTCAGCAGGCCGTGTCGGGATCTGCGCCGGGGAAGGCGGGTGGTCCCTTGGAGAACGTGGTACAGCGGGAGCCCTGTGCACTCTAGACTTCCTCCTGCTGCCACCCTCAAAGTCTGGGGACGTGTCTCAGGGCCCCCCACACATCCTCTGCAGATTTCCCCTTCTCTCTCCGGCTCCCTCTAAGCTCCCGTTCTCTGGTGCAGGTGGACAGCCTCTCAGTGACTCCTGGTCCCCTGGGTGTTCCCGAACTGATGGTATCTCAGCCCGGCTGTGCTTATGCAATTCTGCTGTGTACCTGGAACAAGGACCCCGGGGCACCCCCCAACTCTGAGGTGCCCTCGGAGGGTACCAGGTGAGAGGTGCAGGCCTGTGGGTGGTGGGGGGGCATGAGAGCGAGGTGGGCTCATCTCCGTGGTGGGTCTGTGGTTGGCAGAGCTCCTTCAGCTAGGTCCCGGCACAGACAGCCCCATGAAGGAAGATTGTTTGGGGACCCAGGGAATCCTGGCTGTGTCCGAGTGACACCGTGGCAGCTGGAAGAGGTTCCAGTCTGGCAGCTCCATCCCTCTCTTTGACTTGCCCGTGGGCCAGATGGGGTCGGGGTCGGCCATAGGTTTCCAAGCTGAAACATCCTGAGAGCTTGCACACAGGCGGGGCCCCCTCGGTCCCGAGAACCAAGCTCTCTTGGGCTCCCCTTTAGCCCCTGACCCCCTGTCCACAGGGAGAGCCCAGCTGCGCGAGACGTCGTGCTGCACCAGACATCCGGCCGCATCCACAACAAGAACGTCTCCACTCACCTGGTCGGCAACATCAAGCGAGGTGGAGTGAGAAGGAGACAGCCGCCGCCTCGGCACAGCAGCTCAGCTCGCTTTGGGCTGCAGGGAAGGGGGAGGGGCTGCAAGGGAGAATGGGGGGAGAGGGGAGGCACAGGGCCCCCCAGTTTCTAGTCCGGTCCCTCCCGCCCCGCCCTTGGCCACCCTCGCCGTGTGACCTTGCCTTGCCCTTTCACGGTTCCTTCTTCTGGTCCTTTTACCCCCACACCCCCACCCCCTTCCCAGGCCACAGCCCTGAAAGTGGCGCCTCCGGCCTCTTTGCCCTCTGCACTCTGGATGGTGAGTTCCCAGTCGGCCCCGGGTCGTGCAGGGTGAGTGGTTGTGTGCCCGGGGTCGTGTCCCCAGCCCAGCCTGCCTCTCCCCACCAGGGACACTTAAGCTCATGGAGCAGGCGGACAAGCTGCTGTGGTCGGTGCAGGTGGACCACCAGCTCTTCGCCCTGGAGAAGTTGGACATCACGGTGAGCGGGCTCTGTGAGGCGGTCTCCTTCTCACTTCTCACTTCTCCTTCTCACTCGCAGCTTCGCCTTCCTCTCAGGGCCCGAGTCCCCTAGTGAGCGAGCTCCCCCTCCCCCACGGTCTCAGCCCTGCCACTCTGCTGTGGGCTCTCTCTCAGCAGACGTCGTCGTGGCCATGGCTCCCTTGAGACATGCCTTATTCTTAGGGTCCAGAAGTGAGTTACAGCCCAGCTGCAGGTGGATGTCTGATAGCTTACTTCTTGACCATGAGGATGTCCTTCCAAGGCCATGGTCCCTGGGTGGGCAGATTTGTGCCTCTAGGAGAGGCAGGAGGTGAGGTCAGGTAGGACAAGGCTTGGCTTTGCGTCCTGGTTCTGCCATCTCCGGGCGGGGTGACCTTGGCCAGTGAGTCTGTACCCTTCTGGTGCCAGGTGGCAGGGGTTTTCTCTCCCGTCTGGTTCTCAGCAGAGCTGGGTCCACAGCTCCCAGAACTTCATCAGTCCCGTCACGAGCTCTCTTTCTGAAACAGCTCCTGGTGCCGCTATAGCCTTGTCTCCGGCCATTTTCAGGGCAACGGGCATGAGGAGGTGGTGGCCTGTGCCTGGGACGGGCAGACGTACATCATTGATCACAACCGCACCGTTGTCCGCTTCCAGGTGGACGAGAACATCCGTGCCTTCTGTGCAGGTGGGCCCCTGCCCCGTGCCCCCGCCCCGTCCGCCTCACCTCCACTCTCACTGCGTCCCCTGATGCAAGTCTGTGTAAGCAAATGAGTTCCTCTCGTTAGAGACTGATGAGTGGGTACCAGGGTGCAATCTTTACAGTTTTAAATAAGAAGAAATAAAAGACAGCGAGGTGTCCATCTGTGAAGATTTTAAAGAATCAGATGGGGGTGGAGGGCTGTCAACTGAAAAAAATGATGTCGGATGAGCTCTGGTCTGTGTGGGCCATGCGATGTCGGAACCTTTGTCCCCTCTGAACATGTCAGACGCTGTGAAGAATGTTCTAGCTCCATTCTCCCCAGTGCCAAATCGGGGCCCTAGGGGAGCCGCACCGCCGCCTTGGGGGCTGTGGAGGTGCCTCTGTCACTGAGATGGTAAGGACTGATGGTGCGCTGCTGCGCACCAGGGACCTGGGAGGAGAGGCTGCGTGTGTTACTCTGGGCTCTCGCTGAGCTGGGAGATCAGCACATGCCCCTCCCCGGATGCTTTACTGCCTGGGTTTCGTTACTGAGGTTTTTCCTGACTGGCACGGGCCCGAGATCTCACTGTTTTACCTGCCGTACTGGGTCCCGAGAGAGAAGACACGGAAAGAGGGCCTTTAGTTTTCTACTTGGCGTCTGTGAACGGATGGACATGCTGACCCAGAGGCCCGCCCACCACTGGGACCGAGCCGCCCTGATCTTCATCCTCACCCCCCCCTCCAGGTCTGTATGCCTGCAAAGAAGGCCGCAACAGCCCCTGCCTCGTGTACGTCACGTTCAACCAGAAGATCTACGTGTACTGGGAGGTGCAGCTGGAGCGGATGGAATCCACCAACCTGCTGAAGCTGCTGGAGGCGGAGCCCGAGTACCGGGACCTGCTGCAGGAGCTGGGCGTGGGTGAGTCCCCGGAGGCCAGCGGCAGGGCCCAGCCGCCCAGGTCCCAGCAGACCCACCAGCCAGCCCCTCTTTTGCCCTCAGATCCTGATGACCTCCCAGCCGCCCGCGCCCTGCTTCACCACACCCTCTACCACCCGGACCAGCCGCCACACTGCGCCCCCACAGGCCTCCAGGATCCCACTTAGCTGGCCTGGCCCTGCCCTGATGGCTGAACAGGGATCCTTCTGACCTTCCCCTCCCCCAAGCTAGCCATGGTATCTGCAAGACACGGCGTGTATTTTGCAGAGAAAGGATGGCCGCAGCCCTGGGTGACTGAACTGTAGAGCCCGTGGTCCTTCTGGTGAAAGGAGAGAATGGTTGCCCATCCGCCTGTGTCCCTGTGTGCCTTCCCATCACGTCTGCAGGACCCCTGACCTTCTTCCCCACCATCTGGTGCTGCCCCTTCCCCAGGGCCTCCCACTCGTGTTGTCTGGGAAACAGACTTGTTTGTGAGGAGGGACTGCAAGCACTTGCGAGGCCCCAACACTTGCAAGGAACAGACTTTGGGGCCAGGAGCGTGGTAAGGGCCCTACCCCATCCCAAGTTCCGTCTTCTGAGGCACCGTTCCGAGTCACTGATGTCAGTGATCATTACAGGAACGGGAAGTACACCTCCTCAGTCTACAGTAGAGTTACGTCCTGATAAACCCAGTCTAAGTTGAAAATACCGTAAACCAAAAATGCGTTGAGTACACCTGACGTACTGAACGTCACAGCTTAGCCTCGCCTACCTTAAATGCACTCAGACACATACGTCAGTCTGCAAGTGGGCAGATGACCTGACACAAAGCCTGTTTTATAGTAAAGTGTTGGATGTCTCGTGTAATGTATTGGTGAACATTGTCTCGTGTGATGTAATGTATTGACTGTACTGAAAGTGGACACAGAAGGTTGTCTGGGTCCGGGCTGGTTCCGAATGTATCATCGATTGTCCACACTCCAGATCCCAGGGCTGCCTAGGACCTGCTGCTGCCCAGCCTTACAGGAGAGGGTCGGGCTGGATATCACCAGCCCCAGGAAAAATCAAAATTCAAAGTACGCTTTCTACTGACTGCATATCGCTTTTGCACCATTGTAAAGTAAAAAAACTGTAAATCAAGCCATCATTTAACGGGGGACCATCTGTATTTGTTTTGTTTCTGAGCAACCTTTCAGGACAGTTTACACCCTGTTCCCAGCAATCCTGAGATGGTTTTCCTCTCTTTAGCTAAGTAACTGGGTCAGCACTTTCTTACTGGGCCATGTCCATCAACTAATATGCAGCTTCCTAGGCCTTGATCCAACCCCCCAAACACCTTATTATTTGTAAGATGACAGACATTTAAAATCTGATGCCAGGAGTTCCCATCATGGCTCAGTGGTAACGAAACCGACTAGTATCCATGAGGACATGGGTTTGATCCCTGGCCTTGCTCCGTTGGTTAAGGATCCAGCATTGCTGTGAGCTGTGGTGTAGGTCACAGATGCAACTCAGATCTGTGGTGTAGGTCGGCAGATGCAGCTCCCATTCAGCCGCTGGCCTGGGAGCATCCGTATGCCACAGGTGCAGCCATAAAAAGAAAAAGAAATTTTCGGTTGCCATCGATGGTTTATGGTCAGCATTTTTTTTTTTTTTAATAAATGAGCTAGAAAGTAGGGTAGAAAACATCCAAGTAAATTGCGCACAGGCTACGGAAGTATTGTTTTGCTCTACTTGTACGTGTCTGTGCACATGTGTGTACCGAGTGCAATGTAGAACAGCTTTCCTGCCGTGAGCTGTGCTCTGAGGAGTTTGAAAGCCATTGCTCCCGATTATACTGACCCCAGCCAGAGCAGTCAACCTGGAGGAAGGTCCACATTCACGCTTCCTTCTGTGAGGGAGTACGAGCAGTTATTTAGCAAAGCAGAAAAGGACACAAGCTTAGCGAAACAGGTGTTTATTCAAATAGAGAAACCGCTGAGCTGAAGGCCTCCTCCGGCCTGGCTCAGCAATTGCAGAAGCAAGTGGAGGCAGAAGGAAGAGGAACAGGTTGGGACCCCAGGGGCCAGCGCACGATTACGGCTATGGGAGGGAGCCCCTCTACTCTCCTTTGGGGCGCAGGGGGCTCAGGTGGGAAAGGTACAGCCGGGCAGCACGGGCAGATCCTGGTTCTTCTCTGATCTAATCTATCCCCAGCTCAGGGTTTTGCTTCCAGCCCCAGGGCCCTAAGCTCCTGGTCAGGTGAGTTACGTCACTGTTTTCCTCTCCCTCTAATCTGTGATTTGAGAGACTAAAACCAGCTAGAAAGGCCTCTAAACGTTCAGGTTCCTTTCTTTGCAGCGAAGGTAGTGGGGAAGTGTTCAAGGGGAAGTGGGAGAGAGTGGAGAGGAGCCACTGATGCCAGATAAAACCGGCTGATAGAATTGCTCCCGGCCTCGTGGGCCAGACACTCCTCTACCAGTTCACCTTCCCCTCGCGTCGACTGTTTCTCCCCCACTCAGCTGTGCACAGAACCAGGAAGGTGGACACCCACGGAGGAGGGACCCGGGCTGGTGAAGGGGGCACTCTGGTTGTAAGGTGAGCCCCCAAAGATGCAGGGAGCAATGTGGTGTAAAGACCTCGAGGGTGTTGAGGGTGGGAGAGGAGGTAGGGGGCGGGGGGTGCCCCTGCAGCGCCAAGGGCCCAGCCCGAACCACTCTTCTTGGGCAGGGAGGAGAGTGGATGGGAAAACCAGAGCCCAGAGGTCGTGGGCCCTCTCTAGGGAACACCCCTCCCAGGGTAGGGCAGGTGCTGAGAAGCAGAGGAATGTAGCCGACAGGGAGAATGGGACAGCGGGGTCAGGGTGATGGCAAAAGGGACAGACATGGCAAAAGGGACAGACATGGCAGTCCGCAGCTACCTGGCTCTAGTAATGCCCCATCCCCCCAAAGCTCTTGTCCTAAAGCAGGGAGCTCCCTGCTCAGGACACCTCGGGCAGCTGTCACTGGCTGGGCTCTTGGTGCAGAGGCAAGAAGGGCAGCTCTGGGGAGGGGGCCTTCAGCCGCAGCACGCCGTGCTCCAGGTCGATGCAGCACTGTGGGGGTGGGGGAGGTGAGCTCCCCTGGCAGGTGACCCCCCCAGCACCCTGCTCCTTGCCCCTCCCCCCTCCATTCACCTGGACGCTCCAGGGAGGGACCCGGTTCTCCGCATTTTGCATGTGTGGGTAACTAAGGAACCTCAAGGGAGCGAGGGTGAAACCCCCATCCCAGGTCTTTCTCATCGGGGTCCCAGCCATGCGTCCACCGCTGTGTCCCCCACCTCTTTCCCAGCACTCTAGGTCGCTCTGGGTCTCCCCCAGCGCTCTGTGGGTACCAGCGTGAGCATCCTCCTTACCTGGAGAGAGAGCAGGGTCTGCAGTCCAAGACAGAGTTCAGGCCTCTCCGCATCTGCGGGAACCATCAGAAACAAGCGGCTGGCTGGAATACTCCTGTGCTCACTGCTGTCCTTCAGCGCTGCCCCTTCTCTGCCTCCCACCCCCAGGTCTGAGACTCTTGGGGCTAATGGGAGCATACAGGGGATGCTTTCTCTGGTGCTGGCAGGAGCTGAGTGTCTGCCCCCCGCCCCCAGGAGAGGAAGGAGAGCTGAGCCCATGGGCTGCTGAACAGAGGACTTACCCACCACCTGGGCCGAGCACACCACAGTCTCCTGGCCCAGCTGTAGCTCCAGCTGCGCCACCTGGGCTGGGGGCCCAGGTGCCAGGTCCCCACCTGGGGCTCCTAGGACCCTCTTCCCTAACCTGTGGTTGGGAAGCAAGGCTCATGGCCACCACAGCCCCCACCCCAACCCTGTTTGCTAGCTGATGTCCCTCCCCACCACTCTAGGCTCTCAGCCAATTCCTGGCCCCTCACAGGGTCTAAATCCTGTCTTCTCTGCCAGAAACCCCCCTCAACTCTTTTTTTTTTTTAAATAAGAGTTTTATCGAGATATAGTCTCTATACCTTGAAAGTCACTGTTTTAAACTGAACAGCAGTTATGCAACGTTACTATCTAATTTCAGAATATTTTCATCACCCCGATAAGAAGCCCCTTCCTCTTCCACTCTTTGCACCTCCCCTTACCCAAGGCGGCTGAGGCATCCAGCGGAGATCTGGTTGTAGTGGGTGCCCGTGTCCACAGCCACCCTGAGCACCTGGTCCTGGCACTGAGAAAGAGAGGAGGGGGCCCCATGAGTCCCCCTCTCAGGACACGCGGTTGGGGCTCTGTCACCTTTCCCAGCCCCTTTCAAAAACGAGTGAAGAGAACAAACTGAGTCTTCAAAGGTGATTTGGGGGGAGTTCCCTAGTGGTCTAGTGGTTAGGATTTGGCATTTTGATTGCTGCAGTCCGGGTTCCATCTCTGGTCTGGGAACTGAGATCCCAACTCAGGCTGCTGCATGCTGCAGGCCAACATATATATTTTTTTCTTTTAAAGTGATTTTTATGGGATTCACACAGTTGAGTCAGAACTGGGTCAGATAAGGAATCAAGAACGGAAGTGGAGGAGTTCCTGTCATGGCCCAGCAGAAATGAATCCAACTAGGAACCATGAGGTTTCGGGTTCGATCCCTGGCATCGCTCAGGGGGTTAAGGATCCGGCGTTGCCGTGAGCTGTGGTGTAGGTCGAAGACGCAGTTCAGAGCCCGAGTTGCTGTGGCTGTGGTGTAGGCCGGTGGCTACAGCTCAAGTTCGACCTGACCCCTAGCTGGGAACCTCCATGTGCCAAAGGTGTGGCCCTAAAAAGGACCAAAAAAGAAAAGAAGTGGACATCCCTTTGTTGAAAGGAATACTTAGGAGTTCACCGGCCTCCAGTTAGAGGTATCTGGGGTAGCGATGAGGAGGGATGGGAAGACCACCTTACCTGTTTAGGAAACTAGAGGCGGTAACAGGTTTAGCAACGCAGACAAAGAAAAACAAGGTTGCTGTTGCTTCCTTTTTTTTTCTTTTTTCCTTTTTTTCTTTTTAGAGCCGCACCTGGGGCATATGGAAGTTCCCAGGCTAGGGATCGAATCAGAGCTACAGCTGCCAGCTAACACCCCAGCTACAGCCACGAGGGATCTGAGCCGTGTCTGCAACCTATACCACAGCTCACGGCAACGCGGGATCCTTAACCCACTGAGCGAGGCCAGGGATCAAACCTGCATCCTCATGGATCCTAGTCGGATTCATTAACCATTGAGCCACAGAGGGAACTCTAGATTGCTTCCTTTAAAATAAAACCAGACATTTTGGTTTGCACTTGGGTACCACACAACATGTTGCTTTGGAATTCTGCAGGTAGCCTTGAGGTCTGTGTATGGACACATGGCGGGGGCAGGGGGGAGTCGGGAGAGGCTGTTCTCTAGGAGGCAGGTGCAGCATGGATGGTCACCTGTACGTGGGAGAGTTTCAGGGCCTGTGGGTTGTGAGTCTAGAGTCTTAAATGTCAATCGGGAGGAAAGGACCCTCCCCTGGGGAAGCCAGGGGCGCTTTCAAGGATGAAGTGACATCTGAGGCTTGAAGGGTCAGAGAACAGGGACCTAGGATGATGAGAGCAGGCAGAGGAAGCCGAGCAGAGGCAGGCAGAAGGGAGCAGGCATTGGTCGGGAATGGCTCAGCGGTGGCTCCAGGAATGACAAGGCTGTGACCTTGGAGCCTGTGAGCTTTCCCGGGAGGGCACAGGTACACACACCGCACGTGCTGGGGGTGCACTCACATGTAAAGTTTCTGATTTCATCAAGGAAAGGGAGTCAGACAGAGACAGGTGGAGCTGCACAGCGGGAAGATGGATGAAGTGGAAGCAAAAAGCATGGAGGATGGGAGGCCCTGTCATGGCGCAGCGGTTAACGAATCCAACAAGAAACCATGGGGTTGCGGGTTCGATCACTGACCTCGCTCAGTGGGTTAAGGATCCGGCGTTGCTGTGAGCTGTGGTGTAGGCCAGCAGCTGTAGCTCCGATTAGACCCCTAGCCTGGGAACCTCCATATGCCACGAGTGCGGCCCTTGAAAAGACAAAAAAAAAAGGGGTGGGCATGGAGGATCCCAGTCTTAGGCCTAGGCTGGGTCAGGGGTTTGGGGGTATGCCTTCACTCCCCACACCCCTCCCTCACCACCAAGGCAGAAGGGAGAGTGGGTGAGGGGAGTCAGGCCCAGGGTGGCGGTGGTGGGGTGTCTCACCTTGCAGTTGACCAGGAGAGCCGGCCTCTCGGTCTTGCTGGGCCTCCTCCTGCTCTCCTGGCCGTGGGTCGGGGCCTGTACCAGGGGAGACTCCCCTGCAGGCCTGCTCTGGCTCCCCTCCACCAGGCGCCTCTGGATCACGCTGTGTGGCTGCTGGCTCCATCACAAAACAAGGGAGAGGCTGAACCCCGGCTCATTCTCCGCAGCCGGGCCCAGACCTGGGTCTCCCAGGACTGAGGAAGGGGCGGGAACTTCCCCGTGGGTCCCAGCAGTCAGGTGACCATCTCAGAGGGAACCCCAGTATCGAATCATGCCATTTTTGGGGACCCCCAATAGGTCGCTCAGTGGTAGGGAGGTGGGAAAGGGGGCGGTCCATCCTGGGTTCGGCTGACCTAGTGGCTGACAGATGTTTCAGGCACGGGTATCATGCTGGGGGAAATTCTGTCTCAAGTCTACAACACATATTTAGGGACAGTTTTTCTTTTTTTCTTCCTCTGACCTCATTCTTCTGTGGGATGCAGATCCCAGGGCGATGGTGTGGTGAAAAGAAGTCAAAGTAACAAGAACAAAAAAAAAAGAAAAAAGAAACCCACTATGATGCAGTGGGTTGAGGATCTGGTGTTGCCACAGCAGTGGTGAAGTTTGCAGCTGAGGTCTGGGTTCAGTCCCTGGCCCAGGAACTTCCATATGTAGCGGGTGAGGCCAAAAAAGAAAAAACAGTCCAAATCTGAACTAGGGAGCTGGGAGCCAACCTCTCTTTCCTTCGCCTGCAGCCACTCGACCTGGTCCAGCCATGTCTTTTCTTTTTTTTTAATTAATTTTTTGGTCTTTTTAGGGCCATACTCGCAGCATATGGAAGTTCCCAGGCTAGGGGTCTAATTGGTGCTACAGCTGCCGGCCTACACCACAGCCACAGCAACGTGGGATCCGAGCCAAGTCTGCGACCTACACTACACCTCTGCAGTCTATACTGTACCTCACGGCAACGCCGGATCCTTAACCCACTGAGCAAGGTCAGGGATCAAATCCAAGTCCTCATGGATAATAATCAAGTTTGTTACCGTTGAGCCTTGATGGGAACTCCTGGTCCAGCCATGTCTAAATTCCTCCAGTTTCGGAGTTCCCGTCGTGGTGCAGTGGTTAACGAATCCGACTAGGAACCATGAGGTTGTGGGTTCGATCCCTGCCCTTGCTCAGTGGGTTAACGTTCCGGCGTTGCCGTGAGCTGTGGTGTAGGTTGCAGACGCGGCTCGGATCCTGCGTTGCTGTGGCTGCGGCGCAGGCCAGTGGCTACAGCTCCGATTAGACCCCTAGCCTGGGAACCTCCACATGCCGCGGGTGTGGCCATAAAATGACAAAAGGCAAAAAAATAAAAAAAATAAAATAAATTCCTGCAGTTTCACCTCTTGTGGTCATAGCGTGTTCCAGCTTGATTCTCGCCTCAGCATGGCTTTCCCGCGCCCCTGGAACACCTCCCTGATCCATGAGGACCTGCCTCTCAAACCCGCCTGCTCTGAAACTCCCACTACTCTAAGTGCAGTCCTCAGACCACCAGGCTTACCGTCAGTCGAAAGCCTGTTGAAGCACAGAATCGTGACACACTGAATAGGAAGGCTGTTTTAAAAAGATGCCCAGAGAGTTCCCCTCGTGGCTCAGCAGAAACAAAGCTGACTAGTATCCATGAGGATACAGGTTCAATTCCTGACCTTGCTCAATGGGTTAAGGATTCGGTATTGCCATGAGCAGTGGTGTAGGTCGCAGATGGGGCTTTGATCTGGCGTTGCTGTGGCTGTCACATAGGCCAGCAGCTGTAGCTCCGATTCAACCCCCAGCCTGGGACCTTTCATAGGCTGTACCTGTGGCCCTTAAAAAAAAAATGAGTTCCCATCATGGCTCAGTGGTTAAAGAATCTGACTAGGAACCATGAGGTTGCGGGTTCGTTCCTTGGCATTGCTCAGTGGGTTAAGGATCTAGCGTTGCTGTGAGCTGTGGTATAGGTTGTAGACATGGCTCAGATCCCACGTTGCTGTGGCTGTGGTGTCGGCCAGCAGCTACAGCTCCAATTAGACCCCTAGCCTGGGAACCTCCCTGTGCTGCAGGTGCGGCCCTGAAAAGACAAAAAAAAAAAAAAAGCCCAGATGACCCTCAGACACGGTAATGTTTGAGAGGCACAAAGTGACACATCAAACTACACCTGTCACTCCTCGGCTTAAAATCCACCAGAGCCCTCCCTCCCCTTGCTTGCCTGTGAGTGACAGCCCAGGTGGCCTGGCCACTGCGTCATCCCCCTGCTCTGTGCTCACCTGCCCCAGCGCCCCAACTCGTGCTTCCTGGACCAGGCTGCCTTGGCCTCCAGGTCTCTGCTCCTGACCCCACTCCTCCTGAAACTCTTCTTCTCGCCTTTTTCTAGGCCAGGCTGGGCGACCGGGTCAACACACTCATTTGGGAACTACTCTTTCTTTGGAGAGAGGTTTTTAAGTCTGGAGGCCCTGTGCGTGTTGTAGTCCATGCAGGATTTACCTCCTCCAGGAAGCCCTCTCTGATCTCCTCGTGCTCTTCCCTCCACACACCAGGTGGGGGCAGCATCCCATCTTTGGCCCTTTTTGCTTCTCACAGCTGTAACCTGCCCTTGAGGTCAGGTCTGAATCTCATTCCTCTTTAGATCCCAGGGCTCAGCTCAGTCTGTGGTAGGCGCGCAGCAAATGCTTACCCAAGAGTGAGTGTGCCCCTCCTGGCTCACACAGGCCTCCCCACCTGCCCCCTCCTCCCTGGGAGCCCGGGATTGTTTTTCTACCCTTGGCTTAATGAGGCCCTTGAGGCTGCTCCTGCCAACAGTCTGGTAGCAGGAGTCCCTGCTCTGGGAAAGGGCAGCAAGCTCTGGGAACGCTGGGTGGAGCAGCTCTCTGGTCCCAGCTCTCTGCTCGCCTTTCCCACGGACGATGCGGACTCCAGCGCTGCCTGCTGGGCGGTGCGCTCCAGAGCTACACCAGGGAGGCAGACCTGGGTCCCTCACCAGCACCACCCCGCTGTCTTCAGTCCCAATGCCACACAAGCCAACTGCTTGAGATCAACTGGGGAGGTCCTGGGGCTGGTGCTGCCCTCAGAAGGCTGGACCTGCCACTCTGGGCTATGATTAGAGCATATTTGCCGAGGCTGAGCAGAGGAAGGATGGGCCCCAAATGGTCGCGCCTGTGACTGTCTCGCCACTGAGAGCCAAGGAACCCTTTCCATCGGGTTCTCGGCTGTGCCGGCTGTTTGCAAGGAGGTTCTCTGAACTGAAATCTCAGTCTGGTTGCTTTTCCCTTTTGGGACGGCTGCTGGGCCGGGTTCCTGGGGGAGGGACATTTGACTAGGAGAACCGTGGAAAGGCAGGGCTGGCTCAGGAAAGGCGGTTGTGGAGTTCCCGTTGTGGCGCAGCAGAAATGAATCCAACTAGGAACCGTGAGGTTGCAGGTTTGATCCCTGGTTAAGGATCCAGCGTAGCCGTGAGCTGTGGTGTAGGTCGTAGACGTGGCTCGGATCCTGCGTTGCTGTGTCTGTGGTGTAGGCTGGCAGCTGCAGCTCTGATTCAACCCCTAGCCTGGGAACCTCCATGTGCTGCAGGTGCGGCCCTAAAAAGCAAAAAAAAAAAAGGAAAGGCAGTTGGGGTCTGCATCTGGCTCCAGGTTTCCAGGAAGAAGGGGCTGCCTGAGTGGCCAAGGCCCCCCCGGAAATGGTGTCATATCCTCAAGTGTCAGGAGTTGCTCCTCTCGCACCCCCTGACTCAGAGGAGAGAGAGAGAATAGAGCCCCCAACTTTCTTTTTCCTTTTTTTGGTCCTTTTTTAGAGCTGCACCCGTGACATATGGAGGTTCCCAGGCAAGGGGTCTAATCAGAGCTATAGCTGCCGGCCTTCGACACAGCCACAGCAACGCGGGATCCGAGCCGCGTCTTGCAACCTACACCACAGCTCACGGCAACGCCAGATCGTTAACCCACTGAGCAAGGCCGGGGATCAAACCCCCAACCTCATGGTTCCTAGTTGGTTTTGTTTCCTCTGTGCCACGACGAGAACTCCAAACCCTTCTACGGAAGCCTTCCTCTGTCCTTTGAGCGAGAGGCCATAGTGAATGCATCTTCTCCGGACCCTGTGGACTTTCCTTTCTCTCTCAGCCTACATAGAATCGTAGCTGGAGGAATAGCAGCCCCTGGACAGAGCTCCCTATTATCCAGGCACTGTTCGAAGTCCTGTTTGGGTCTTAGCCCTTGTAACTCACAATGTCCCCATGAGGTAGATACTATTGATTTTATCCTCATTTGACAGATGAAGAAACCCAGGCTCTGAGATGGGAAGTAAGCTGCCCAGGTGGCTGTGCCAGAGCCAGGATCTGAACCCCAGCATCCTGGCTGCAAAATGAAGCCCACACTCCCGGCCCCTCCCTTCTCAGAGGGGAATGAGTACATGCAGCTGTGCCCTGACTCAGCCACCCCTCACTGTCACTCCCCCCAACTGTCCCCTCGTGAGGCCCCCGCTGCTGCAGGCAGATGGAAAGAGGGAGCTGGTGGGCCCTCGGGAGTCTGCGCCCAAGCAAGAGCCATGTGCAACCCTGGTTCTGGCCAGGATGAGGGGGGAAGCCAATGATTGTCCAGTCCTCCAGGCCTAGGAGAAAAGGACTTTTCCAGGGAGCTCCTGGTCCCTGCAAGCGTCTTTTCTGATCAGCACCTGTCACCTCCCCCAAGACAAACCTGGGGCTCTTTAGGGAGCTGAGCAATGAGACAAGGTCCCCAGAGCTACTGCACCCTGGGAACAACCCCTGGAAAAGCATGAGATTGACTGAGGTGAACCCACAAGTTGGGACTGCCTCTCCCCCATGGGGACATGAGGGGGCACTTGGAGGCCTGGGGTCTGGGCTTTCCTGGGGGAGGAGAGGAGGGGTCTGGGCTTCCCAGGGTGGGGAGGGGACAGGGCTGCCTCACCCAGTCCTTGGAGGTGCCGAGCCTCTTGAGGCTGTCCAGCGGGAGCAAGTCGGCCGAGTCCTTGTGCAGGAACTGGGTGGCCTGTCTGAGCCGACGCTGCTGGCTCAGCTGGGCTGGGCCCCGCAGCTCTGCCTCCTGTCCCCTGCTCCCGGTGTTGCCTGCCTCCCTTGGGGCCTCCAGCCTGGTGCTCCTGGCCCCTGCGGGGCGGGCTGGGGGCTTCAGAGCAGCCCTGCCCTCCATCCTCTCAGTCTCCGCGTCCCTGCAGCTTCCCAGGCTGCGGCTCGCCTGACTGGAGGGTCTCGGCGGGAAGAAAGGAAAGAAATAAATAATGTGCAGGAGTGGCTGCGTCAGACACCAGTTTGCAGAGATTGCAGTAGAGGGAGCAAGGCTCTGGCTAGGAAAACCCCGCACTGGGAGGGAGGGAGGGTTGGCAGGGCTGCCGCATCTGTAGTTCTGGGGTCCCTGCTGGAATGGGTGACGGCAGGGATGTGTGTGTCGGGGGGTGTATCTGTGATGTAAACTGTCAGGGTGTGCTGCCAGGCTGTTTGAAAGGCAGTGTGTGTCAGTGTTCAGGGGCAGCAGTCCGCGTGCTTGGGTATGCGTGGGAAGCAGGCGTGGGAGGCAGGCGAGGGTGTCCCTGTGCCTGTGCCCTCCCGGTCCCCTGGGCTGCCCTCTACCTGGGGTTCTCTGCAGTCTGGGGGTGGGGTGCTGCCAATAGTAGGTTCTGAACAGAGGCAGCGTCACACTGTCCCTTTCCCCCCACCCCCCTCAAGAGGACAGCCACCGCACTTCTGGTTCTCAGCCTTTTAGCATCCTTAGCTCATTTTCTGTTGGTTGCGGGTTCCAGGGCTGGCAAGAGCAGCTCTGAGTCTCCCCACAAACAGGGCCCCAGCTTCCACTTCTCCTTTGGGTAAGACTCTGAATCCTGGCTCTCTCTCTCTTTTTTTCCTTTTTCTTTTTTTTTTCTTTTTTGGTCTTTTTTAGGGCTGTATCCGTGGTATATGAAAGTTCCCAGGATAGGGGTCCAATCAGAGCTGCAGCCAATGGCCTACGCACAGCCACAGCAATGCCAGATCTAAGTCATGTCTGAGACCTACACCACAGCTCACGGCAACGCTGGATCCTTAACCCACTGAGCGAGGCCAGGGATCAAACCCTCGTCCTCATGGATGCTGGTCGGGTTCGTTAACTGCTGAGTCATGACGGGAACACCATCTAATTTTTTTTTTTTTAATGGCAGCACCCATGGCATACGGAAGTTCCCAGACCAGGGATTGAATTTGCCACAGCTGCGAATCCTTTAACCCACTGCAATGGGCCAGGGATCCAACTCGTCCCTCTGAAGCAAACCAAGCCGCTGGGGTCAGATTCTTAATCTACTGGGAGGAATGGCAGGGCAGGAACTCTGAATCCTGGCTCTTTAAAAAAAAAATTTTATAATTCAAACCCTAAGAAAGTTATAAAAAATAACCAATATCCTTTACTCCCTGTCTCATTAAAATAGAAAAAAATACTGCTAAAAGGGTAGTTAATGCTCCCTTCCCAGATAACACCCCCTCCTGAATTTGGTGTTTATCGTTCCTACATGCATTTTATGTACATACGTGTGTGTACACTAAGCAGTGTATCATCTCATTTTGTCTGATCTATTTGTAGATATTCTTGGGCAATTTGCTCTTTTTTGCTCAGTATTTTATTAGTGAGATTCACCTGTGAGCCACGCATAGTTCTTAATTCACTTTAACTGCTGTCTAGGATTTCTCTAGTGAATATGTCACATTTAGGAAATTAAGGTTATTTTTCATTTTTTGTCCTTACAAACAAGGCTGCTATGAACAATTTTTCTTTCATCAGCTTTTTTTTTTCTTTTTTAGGGCTGCACCAGTGGCATATGGAAGTTCCCAGGCTAGGGGTCGAATCAGAGCCGTAGCTGCCAGCCTACACCACGGCCACAGCAATGCCAGATGCGAGCCACATCAGTGACTTTTGCTGCAGCTTGCGGCAACGCCAGATCCTTAACCCACTGAGCGAGGCCAGGGATCGAACCAGCGTCCTCATGGATACTAGTTGGGTTCTTAACCCGATGAGCCACAATGGGAACTCCATCATCAGCATTTTATTTTTTAATTAAAAAAATTTTATTGGACTTTAGTTGATTTACAATGTTGTGTTAGTTTCAGGTGTAGAGCAAAGTGAATCAGTTATGCATATTCACATATCCTTTCTTTTTCAGATTCTTTTTTTTTCTTTTTCAGATTCTTTTCCCATATAGGTTATCACAGAATATTGAGTAGATTTTCCTGTGCTCTACAGTAGGTCCTTGTTACTTATCTATTTTATATATAGTATTTGTGTATATTTTAATCCCAACATGATAATTTATTGCTTCCCTCAACACTTCCCATTGGGTTACCAAAGATTTGGCTTTGAAATCTGTGAGTCTTTTTTTTTTCTTTTCTTTTCTCTTCATTCATTCATTCATTCATTCATTTATTTGCTTTTTAGGGCCACACCCACAGCATATGGAGGTTCCCAGGCTAGGGCTCGAATCGGAGCTACAGCTGCCAGCCTACGCCAGATCCGAGCCACGTCTGCGAGCTGCACTACAGCTACACCACAGCTCATGGCAACGCCAGGTCCTTTATCCCTCTGAGCGAGGCCAGGGATGACCCCGCATCCTTGTGGATACTAGTCGGATTCCTTTCTGCTGTGCCACAACGGGAATTCCTGTGGGTCTGTTTCTGTTTTGTGAATAAGTTCTTGGCTGTGAACATTTTCGCACCTGTCTCCTGGGGCACACGTGTGGACCGTGGGGAGCCAGGTGCAGCCCCGCCCCGTGGACTTCACTCCCACAGGAGCAAGGCAGACCACAGGCAACTTATGATGTCAGGTGGTGCCGCGTGCTGCCGCGTGCTGCGGGAGGACAGAGCAGGGAACAGGGAGATTGGCCTGGGGCAGCTCTGAGAGCAGATGACATGGTGCAGACATAGAACAAGGTGAGGGAGAGGGCCTTGCAGGTGCCAGCCTGGAGGAGGTGCCACGAAAGGGAATAAGATGGGCTCGGTGGGCGGGGCCTTGCTGATGTTCCCACAGCGACCCGGCACGGGGTAAATCAACGCCCCTCTAGCCCCTCTGTCCAGCCTGTCTCCACTGCCCTGGGGCCTCCCGACACTGGGACCAGTCATTCACACCAGCAGAACCCCTTGCCCGCCCAGGACGGAGCCCTTCTCCTTGCTCTTCCCACCCAGGCTAACGCGTCACAGAACCCTGGGTCTCACAGACCCGAGGGGCCTGGGCTCCCTCCACCGAAAGGGAACACAGCGCCCCACCAAGCGGGTTCTGGGAATTGCCAAAGGGCGACGGGGCTTTGTGTTTTTAGCATCGAGAACAGCTGAGAGGGCTCCAGAAGGGACGGCTTTCTTGGCCTTCACCCTCATAAGTCCTCCGTCTCCAAGAGAACTTTCTGCCTTCAGGTAGAGCCAGACTACACCTCCTATCTGCCATGGGTGTCAGACAGTCATTAGCAACTAAGGTATGCCTAAAGTGTAAAATACACACTGGATGTAGAAAATAATACTTAACAGAATGTGAAAGAGCTCATTAATTATTCTACATTTATTACATTATTTTGTATTGCTAGTATTTTGGATCTGTTGAGATAAATAAAACTGAGAGTTCCCTGGTGGTCTAGTGGTTAGAACTTGGTGCTTTCACTGCTGCAGCCCAGGTTCAGTCCCTGGCTTGGGAACTGAGATCCCACCCCAACACACTGTATGCCTCAGCCACAAAATATTTTTTTTAGGGAGTTCCTGTCATGGCGCAGCAGAAACGAAGCAGACTAGGAACCATGAGTTTGCGGGTTTGATCCCTGGCCTTGCTCAGTGGGTTAAGGATCCGGCATTGCCATGCGCTATGGTGTAGGTTTCAGACGCGGCTCAGATCCTGCGTTGCTGTGGCTGTGGCATAGGCCGGTGGCTACAGCTTTGATTAGACCCCTAGCCTGGGAACATCCATATGCCGTGGGTATGGCCCTAAAATGACAAAAGACAAAAAAAATTTTTTTTTAAATGTTAATATCACGCGCTTCCTTTTACCTTTTTAAAATTTATCTTTTAAATTTGTGTTTTAATTGGGTATAGTTGAGTCAATTTCTGCTGTACAGCCTAGTGACCCAGTCATACATATATATATACATTCTTTTTCTCATGTTATCTTTCATCATGGTCTATCCCGAGAGATTGGATGGGAGTTTCCATCGTGGCTCAGTGGGTAACGGACCTGACTAGTATCCAGGAAGATGTGGGTTCAATCCCTGGCCTCGCTCAGTGGATTAAGGATCTGTGAATTGTGGGGTAGATCACAGACCTGGCTTGGATCCCATGTTGCTGTGGCCGTGGCGTAGGTCAGCAACTGTAGCTCCGAATGGACCTGGGAGGTCCATATGCAGGTGTGCCCCCGTCGCAAAAAAAAGCCAGGAGAATGGATGTTGTTCCCTGTGTTGTTCCCTGTACAGTAGGACCTCATTGCTTATCCATTCTAAATGTAATAGTTTGCATCTATCAGCCCCAAAGTCCTCATCCATCCCACTTCTTCCCCCCCAAAATTTATATTTTATTAAAGTATAGTTGATTTACAATGTGGTGCCGATTTCTACTAACCCCAAACTCCCAGTCCATCCCTCCCCCCTCCCCTTTGGCAACAACAAATCTGGTCTTTAGTCTTTATGTCTATGAGTCTGTTTCTGTTTTCTTTCTTCTTTTTTCTTTCTTTTTCTTTTCTTTTTTTTTTTTTTTTTTTTTTTTTTTTTGTGCTTTTTAGGGCCACACCTGCAGCATATGGAGGTTCCCAGTTTGGAGCTACAGCTACCAGCCTACTTCACAGCCACAGCAATGCCAGATCCAAGCCGCGTCTGTGACCTACACCACAGCTCACGGCAACACCAGATCCTTAACCCACCAAGTGAGACCAGGGATCGAACCCACAACCTTATGGTTCCTAGTCAGATTTGTTTATGCTGAGCCACAACGGGAACTCCCTGTTTCTGTTTTCTTTTTACCTTTTTAATATGGCAACTAAAAATTTAAAGTTACACATATAACTCCATTACCTTTCTAGAGGACAGCATGGGTCTAAATCGATTTACAGCTCATTTCCTGGAAGCTGGCATAATCTACTTGAGCATCTCTCTGCCTTTTCAGGAAGTTCTTCTTTATGTCTTATTTAAATCCCTGTAGCTGTATTCAAAATCCCTGCCAAAATCCTTATCAAAGCCCTGGTAGAAATGGAGATAAACTGGCTCTCATCTTCCTTGTGATATCCTTTCATGCCTTTAAATATCTGCACATTTTCTCTTTAAGAAGAAAGAGGCTAAATAGTGTGGTTTCTTATCTCTGATGTTAGGGATGGGAGGAGGGTTCACTGGGCGAGCTGAAATCACCCAGTCAAAAGCCCTGCCACATAAGGAAATTCCCAGAATACTCTTCATAGAATGGGTTATTCAGAGCCTGACAAACAGCTCCCTTGAGCCCGTGGAGGGTGAGGGCAGCCAGCTCTATTTCAGGCTTTCTCTTCTGACCCTGTCAGATCTGCTCAGGACAGGAATAAAACTCTTTTCTAGAACTCTCCTGTCCAGCAAAGGTCCCGGAAGGCTGGTGCCAGGTTTGGAGTGTATCAGGCTACCTCTACCCCAAAAAGTAGATCTTCCAAGGACAGCCAGGTCAGGACCACTTTTTACATTTGAGGCTTGGATGATTTTCTCTTGTTTCAAAAACAGGAGCAAAGCCAAGGCAGAGAAAGGTGGAGTGTTTGTTTCTATAAGCAGACAGCAGGGGACGTTGAACTCAGACAAGCTTGGTCATACATTCCAGCACTAGCCGGTGACTTTGGGTGAAGGGCTTGACCTTTTGGAACCCACTTGCTCACCTGTAAAACTGAAATAATGCGTGATCTGTAGAACCGCTGTGAAGTTGGAACCAGAGTCACATCTGCAAGCTGGTTAAGAGCTCTGGAGGCCTCGGTTCACTTGTCTCTAGAATGGAGGTCCTGGGAGTTCCTGTTGTGGCTCAGCAGGTTAAGAACCCGATTGGTATCCATGAGGATGTGGGTTCAATCCTTGGCCTTGCTCAGTGGTTTAAGGATCCGGCATTGCCTCAAGCTGTGGTGTAGGTCACGGATGCAGCTCAGGTTGTGCCTTGCTGAGGCTGTAGTGTAGGCCACCATCTGCGGCTCCGATTCAGCCCCTAGCCTGGGAACTTCCATATGCTGCGGGTGCGGTCCTAAAAAGAACATTTAAATAAAAATGGAGATCCAGTAGGCCCTTTTTCAGAGCACTGGGAGGATTTAGTGGGCTGATTCCTGACAAACTCTCAACCCCTAACACACAGCAAGTGCTGGGTTCGTTTCTGGGGTTGTGATCTGGGGGCCGAGGTAAACCTACCTGCACGTGAGTATTCTTGTGAGCATGCTCATGCACGCGTGCACACTCACACATACGCACACACACCAGCTCTGACTCTCCCCTCTGCTCTCATAGTACAACTGGATCGGGCATCTGTTATCCTATTTCTCACAGTATTTATTTATGGCCGCACTCATGAGGTACAGAACTTCCCGGGCCAGGAATCAAACCCACAGGACAGCAGTGACAATAGATCCTTAACCCACTGAGACACCAGGGAACTCCTTCTCATACCATTTCAAGTTGTGTGCTTGTCCATCTTCCCATCAGAACCTAGGCTTTATAAGGGCAGAGTCTGTTTTTTGTTGTGTGTGGGTTTGTTTTTTTTTTTTTTTTGGTCTCTTTTCTCTCTTCTTACACTGTCTGTGGACTGAACTGTCCAGCATAACCCCTAGGACGCTGGGGAGAGCGTGCTCTTATCACCCAGTGACTCAGGCACTGAGATACTAGACAGCTTGGTGAGCGCCCCACCTGATTTTCCCAGTCGCAGAATCTGGTTGATGGCGTAAGTGGTCACTCCACACCCCTTTCTACTCAACCCCTTTCCCTGGCACCCACGGCACCCATTTGCCAGCCCCTCTCCCCCGCCCCCCCGGCTCTGCACCCCAATCTCGACCTTGCAAGTGCCCTCAGGGAAACTGACAAAGTTGCCCATCTCCTTCCAGAGCCCTAGTGATGGTTTCGCCTTCCCCCTGGCCTCAACCCTTCTCGCTCCCCCTCTCCTGTTTATAGTGACTTTCTCTCCTGCTTCCACTTCCCTCCACGGTCCCTACCTCCTTGCCTGAGCTCTGGGCCTGCCCTGGGCACTCCAGCCATAACCTCCACCCTCTAGTGACACTCAGGCTAAAGAAGCCATTGACTGTTGTTCAGCTGGCCTGTTATGCTGTCTAGTGTCAGAGGTCAGCGACAGTCCAGGGGAAATGATGGTGGGCTCAGGAGGGTCACACACTCAACCTCGTGCCTTGGAATTTGAACCCTGGAGGAGACAACAGCTTTGTGCTCCACGTGGGCCTGTGCGAGGGTCTGCAGGGACTAGTTTGGCTTGAGACTAATGTGAGATGAAAATCCACAGAAACCACTAAATATAATGATAAACAGGCAATAGCCAGGAGTTCCCATTGTGGCTCAGCAGGTTAAGAACCCGACTGGAGGAGTTCCTTTCATGGCTCAGTGGTTAACGAATCCGACTAAGAACCATGAGGTTGCGGGTTCAATCCCTGGCCTCGCTCAGTGGGTTAAGGATCTGGCGTTGCCGTGAGCTGTGGTGTAGGTTGCAGACTCGGCTTGGATCCTGCGTTGCTGTGGCTGTGGCGAAGGCCGGCAGCTACAGCTCCTGTTAGACCCCTAGCCTGGGAACCTCCATATGCTGCGGGTGCGGCTCTACATAAAGGCAAAAAGACAAAAATAAATAAATAAATAAATAAAATAAAAAAAGAACCTCACTGGAATCTATGAGGATGCGTGTTAACTCACTCAGTAGGTTAAAAGATCCAGCATTACCTCGAGCTGCAGTGTAGTTTGCAGACAAGACTTGAATCTGGCACAGCTCTGATGCAACCCATAGCCCGGCAACTTCCATATGCTATAAGTATGGCCCTAAAAAAAATAAAAAACAACAACAACAAAAACACCAGCCCATAGCATGATTTATACTGTGTGATGAAAAGAGTAAGTGGGGGAGTTCCCGTCGTGGCGCAGTGGTTAACAACTCTGACTAGGAACCATGAGGTTGCAGGTTCGATCCCTGTCCTCGCTTAGTGGGTTAAAGATCCGGCGTTGCCGTGAACTGTGGTATAGGTGGCAGATGCGGCTTGGATCCCGCGTTGCTGTGGCTGTGGCGTCGGCCAGCAGCTGTAGCTCCGATTAGACCCCTAGGCTGGGAACCTCCACATGCCACGGTACGGCCCTAAAATGACAAAAGACAAAAAAAAAAAAAAAAAAAAGAGTAAGTGGTATGGCTCCAGGGTCAGCACAGCCAGGAGAGGGTGGAAGAGACTTAAGAAGCGAAGGGCTCCTGCAAATGGTCAGTGGGGAAGGGAAACAAGAGACCAGCAGGGCTGGGGAGGGTGGAGATGGGTCTGGGTGGGCAGAGGTGGGTCTGGGCGTCCTGGCAGAGGATCACAGCTCTGACTGGGCATCTCGGAGCGGGGGTGGGGCTTTTAGAGGCTGCCAGGTGAGATAAAGACTGAAGGTCATGATTGGCTGGCCCTGCATCTCCAACGGGCTCCCAGCCCCTCAGCTTCAGCCTCATCGGCCCCAGCCCTCCCTTGGGCCCCAGGTGCTCAGGAACCTGACCTGACCTCAGCCACCCATTCATGAGATGGAGGCCACCTGAGGGAGAGGGAGGTTGGGAGGGGAGGGGAGGGCAGGGCCCAGAAGCAGCTCTGAGGTCTCCAGGCTGGGAGTGATTCGTGTCTGAAGCTGGCACATCCAGCAGAGCACAGGGTTCTGCGAGGGGCGTGGGGTGTGGTGCAAGTGGGGTCCAGCCCTGCTTCCTCTCAGATCTACTCTCAAAAGCTGCAGGGAGAGTAGGTGGGCCCAGGTTACAGGGGTTCCCCCACCCCGATCCCACCGGAGACTTTGCAGAACTCCACGTGTGTTAGTGTATGTGAAGCGGGGTTGCGGGCAGGTTGGCCTGAGGCCGGTCTTGGAAGAGTCCCAGGCCTGGAGGTCACAGAAAGTATGGTTGTCCCCTAGATCTTATGGCCGAGCGGCGCTCAGGAATTTCAGGAGTCCTGCTTCTGCTTTTCCGGCTGGCGATGGACAGGAGCTGGTGCCACCAGCAGGAAGGAGGCGCTGTCCAGAGCAGAACGGAGGGGTGGGGGCAGGGGCGCTGAGGGAGGCCGGCAGCCTGGGTTCTAGATCTGCAAGGCCGGCACCTCTCTGCCCTCCCAGCTCCGGGCCGGAGAGCGAGACGCTTTCTCTGAAGGATCCCGATGTCCTCCCTCTCACCCCCAAAACTTCATTTCGACCCTCTAAATCTCCCCTGGGCTTCTCTTGGTGAAAGAGACAGAACCCAGGCATGAGGGGTAAGTAGCCTGAGAAGCAGGAGGACAACACAGGCCCAGGAGTCCCAGGCCCACCCAAAGGGCAGGGACAGCTGCCTTTGTGGCCTGAAGCAAGTCACCTCTCCCTGGGCCTCTGTTTACCATCCACTTGTGTCCCAGAGGCCTGACTTGCCAGAATCCGACGTGCTGGGATCCGAGGTAAGGCACCTCCCCCTAGCCACTGTCATTCCTAATCTAGAGCAGGGAGAATGGGCCTATTCCCAGAGCCTTAACTCCCCTAGAGCACCCCGGAAACTCCCCTTCACCCCGTGGCTCTGGGGCTCCCCATCCACCCCCATACCATGGGAGAGTTGGCCAGGAGAAAGACTGTGGCTTAGAATTGTAGATTTGGAACTAGAAGGAACTTTGGAAATGGTCTCTTCACCCTATTTACCATAATCATCTTTGACTGAGGTGAAATTTACATAACAGTTACCATTTTAAAGGATGTCACCCAGGGAGTTCCCTGGTGGCCTAGAGGTTAAGGACTGCTATGGCTTGGGTTTGTTCCCTGGCCTGGGAAATTCTGCATGCCTCGGGCACGGCCACAAGAAAAGGATACAATCCACCGGTGCTTTGTTCACTCATGATGTTGTGCAACCAACCAGCACATCTATCTAGTTTCAAAATATTTTCATCACCCCAAGAGAAAACCCTGTGCCCATGAAGTCAGTCCCCATTCCCCTCTCCCAGCACCTGGCCACCACCAGGTCAACGTCTGTCTCTATGGATTTGCCTGCTCTGAACATTTCATAGACATGGAATCGTATGATACAGGCCCTTTTGTGTGTGGCATCTTCCACTTAGTGTGTTTTCGATTTTCGTCCCGTGGTTGCATTTGTTTCCCGCCTCTTTACAGCTGACTCATCTTCCATCCATTTATGACTTTTATTTTCTGGGTAGTGATTGACAGCTGCATGTGGGGGGGGCTACACTGTGCCCGGCACTTTGCAGGTCCTTCACTTGCTTCTTTTATTTATTCCATTATTTATGCTCCCACTGTGCAGGTGAGGAAGCTGAAAGCTTGAGGGGAATGAGGACCTTCCCAAAGAGCACCATTAACTGGGTTAGCAGTTAACCCAGGGCCGGAGCCCTGGTGGGGTATGATTCCCAGGGAGGCGGAGGGGAGGCAGGCCCCACCCAGCAAGTTCTCCCACTCCGGCCACTCCCACTGCCCTCCCCCTACTCTCCAGCCCAGCCTTCAGCCCCTGCCGGCCCATGCTCTGCACAGGCCCACCTGAGGCCTCTTATCTCTGGCTCGAACAGAGCCAAAGTTGAGGCATCCAGGTCAACAGCTGTGGGGACTCAGGCCCTCTGATGATGCCCTGGGGTGACCACTCCCAATTTGACCTTGAATCTCCACTGTGTTCTACTCCTGTCCCACCCGCTGAGGCCTGGTAAGCCTTCCTCAGGCCTGACTCTCCCGACTCCAGCGCAACCTTGGCCTGACCTCTGCTCCCCCAAAACCCTGTGTGGGGCCTGCAACCCAGAAGAGTTGCTTCCAGTTTTGGTCCAAACATCAAATGGTCCAGGGAGGGATGGAATGGAGTTTATCTTTGCCTAAGAAGCTTTTGCATCCTGGGAGTTCCCTTCGTGGCTCAGTGGTTAATGAATCCGACTAAGAACCATGAGGTTGCGGGTTCGATCCCTGGCCCTGCTCAGTGGGTTAAGGATCCGGCGTTGCCGTGAGCTGTGGTGAAGGTTACAGACGCAGCTCAGATCCCGCGTTGCTGTGGCTGTGGTGTAGGCCGGCGGCTACAGCTCCTGTTAGACCCCTAGCCTGGGAACCTCCATATGCCGCGGGTGCGGCTCTACATAAAGGCAAAAAGACGACAAAAAAAAAAAAAAAGCTTTTGCATCCTGACCAATCCCAGTTGAGCCTGCAGCATGCGGAAGTTCCCAGGCCAGGGATCAAACCAAGCCACAGCAACAACCTGAGCCACAGCAGTGACAACGCTGGATCCTTAACCCACTGACCCACCAAGGAACTCAGGTAACTTTTGTCTTACCCACTTTCCTTTTTTTTTTTTACTTTTTAGGGCCGCACCTGCGGCATACGGATGTTCCCAGGCTAGGGGTCGAATCGGAGCTATTGCTGCCAGCCTACGCCAGAGCCACAGCAACGCCAGATACGAGCCACGTCTGCGATCTACACCACAGCTCACAGCAATGCCAGATCGTTAACCCACTGAGCGATGCCAGGGATCAAACCCACAACCTCATAGTTCCTAGTCGGATTATTAACCGCTGCCCCATGATGGGAACTCCAATCTTACCCACTTTCTTGCAGGGCCTCTCCCCCCACCACACACGCACAACCCCTTCTCCCTACCCACTCCTCTGTTCCTAGGAACTGGACCCTCCCTGCTCCCCCCACCACTCCGCAGTCCTCCCACCTGCCCCGAGGGGGTCCTCCAAGGAAGACAGAACAATTTAGAATCTAGGTAGCAGTAGCGTCTCCAGGAGCCCAGGCTACAGACGAAGTGGGGGGATGGCAGGAAGCATCCTGCAGAAGCGGAGTCCTTCAGGCTTCTTGCTGAAGGCGTGTTGGTTGAGAGCAGTGGAGTCTGGGGGGTCTGTGTGCCCACCGCCATCCCCACCTCCCTGGAGATGCTTCTAGATGTGTCCAGCTCTCCTCTTTCTCGCTAAGGTTTCACCAGGGTGGGTCCCGGAGAGATGGCAGAGGGGCGAGGCCGCCCGGTCCTCTAGCAGCGTTTGAAAAGTCCTCACGAGGTCCTGGCTCAGAGGCGCGCTGGGCAGCAAGGCCAGCTTGAGGGCCTTCTCCCGGTAATGAGGCAGCGGGTTGGGGCAGGGCCAGCTCCTGGCAAAGTGGTTGGGGAGTGGGTTGGGCACGAGCTGGAGACCCTGGGGCTCACACCTTCCGCCCGCTGAGATGTGTTGATACCTGTTGGGGGAGGGGCGTGTTTTTTAGGGCTGCACCTGGGGCATATGGCAGCTCCCAGGCTAGAGGTCGAACAGGAGCAGCAGCTGCCAGTCTACACCACAGCCACAGCAATGCCAAATCCAAGCTCTATCTGTGACCTACACCACAGCTCACAGCAGCACTAGATCCTTAACTCACTGAGCGAGGTGAGGGATCAAACCTGCATTCTCATGGATACTAGCTGGGTTCTTAACCTGCTGAGCAACAACGGGAACGCCGTTCCAGGTGATAATAATTAACGTGCGTCTTTTCCATCAAAGGAAGTCCTGGTTACTCCATTTTACTCCTGCTTCGTCTGAGACACCCTTCTCTACCCCTCCTCTCCTTCCCTCTTCTCCCAGTAACAATTTGTTTCAAATTACCCAACTGAGAAGAACGTGAGCCCTGACCTGACCAGTGAGAAAGGGACAGGTATACCACCTGTGTTAGGGATAAATGGGGGGGTCCTCCCTCTTTGCCGTATGCTTTTTGAGCACCTGTGCCCTTTTGCAGCAGTAAAGAGCCTTGTCAAGATCTCTCTGTGTTCACCTGTCTCACTTTCTGGCACTGACCATCCAAGCCAGAGTCATTCTGACACTCCACCAGCGTGGAGAGCGGTGGGGTCTGCATATAAATGCTTAAGAATATGGAAAGCATCTTGAAGCCTTGACCTTGTCTGTGTTGGAGACCACTGAACAGCTGAACTCTACTGAAGGCAGATATCTGCAGACTCAGTTTTAAAGTACAGGGTCGCCTTCATAGACATTATGTTTAAACTATACTAATCTGTAAGCAGCTGCACTGTATGCAGCTAGAGGTATGCACCAATGCTTCCTTTATTATTCACTAAGAGGTAGGCTTGTCATTGCCTATGCCTGTTCCTGCCCACTCATCTGCATACAGCACCTTCCTCAATAAAAGACATGTGGGCCAAAGCCCAGGTCTCTTTTCACTCCGTTCGGCAGAACAGAGTGCCTCCTGGTCCCCCACTTTCTAAATCTAAAAGAGTCTTGTGTGTTTTGTTATAGCACGCTGTCCCTCTTCCAGGATTCCCTGTTGCCCTGCAGCGCTGGACGCGGCATGTCTGGTCCCCTTGCTCAGAATGTGCTGTCTCACTGGCCTAGGGGGAGTTTATTTTAAGCCCTTCCAGAGCTGCTCCAAAGGCGCAGCAGGACTGATGGGCCTCCCCGCTCACTCTCTCAGGCTCCCACCTGGTGAACTTGACAGACCCTTCAAGGTCCAGCTCAAATGCACCTTTTTTATTTTTATTTTTTGCCTTTTCTAGGGCCACACTCGCGGCATATGGAGGTTCCCAGGCTAGGGGTTCAATCAGAGCTACAACTGCTGGCCTACACATAGCCACAGCAACACAGGATCCGAGCTGCATCTGTGACCTACACCACAGCTCACGGCAATGCCGGATCCTTAACCCACTGAGCAAGGCCAGGGATTGAACCTGCAACCTCATGGTTCCTAGTCGGATTCGTTAACCATTGCACCATGACAGGAACTCCTCAAATGCGCCTTCTCCACAAACAGCAGAACCTCGTCTGAGACTTGCTCCTTGCCTGCTCCTACGGGTGCGGGGCCTACAGCAAACCAGTGACACAGGATCTTTCTCTTCTTTTTTCATTTTCGGCCACCCCATAGCATATGGAGTTCCTGGACCAGGGATCCGACCTGAGCCACGGTTGAGACTTAAGCAACACTGGATCCTTAACCCGCTGTGCTGGGCTGGGGATCGAATCTGCCTCCTAGTGCTCTCAAGAGGCCACCAATGCCATTGCACCACATCAGGAGCACCTGGGATCCTTTTCTATAGAGGTGGTTTATTGAGCCCCTCCTCTGTGCCAGCCACTGTGACTTTTTGTCTCCCGACAACACCACCTGATACCAGCCACGTCAACACACACCTGAAGAAAATGAGGCTCAAGGAATTTAGGCACATTGAAGTCCAGTGGCCAGTTAGTGATGGAGCTGGGCAGAGTCCAGTCTTGTCCAGCTGCTTCTGCCATGACACATATTTACTGTGCGCCAAGCACTGTGCTGCAGTTTTTGTGGGTACTAGTTGTGTTTCTCTCCTGCTGCCTTTACAGAACATTCTATTAGAAGCAGCTGTGAACTTGGCGGGTCCTCCAGTCAGACAGGAGGGGAAGTAGAACGTGGTGGTTAAGAACGCAGCTCTGGAGCTGTGCTCTCTGGATTCAAATCTCAGCCCCGCCTTTACGGGCTGTGCAACTTGGGCAAGAGACTTGACCTCTCTGTGTTTCAGAGGCCCTGTCTATCAAAGCGGGTTGAAGAGAATAGTTCCTCTTCAGGGAGCAGTGGGAGGATCGGGTAATATAGTGAAGTGATGAGGACCGTTTGGCTATGAGGTTTTTGAGCCGTGACCTAAATCTTCCTGAAGTCTGTTAACCGGAGAGCAATCAGTGAGGACAGCAGAGACAAGCCAGGGTGCTGATAATCTCTCAAATTCACCAACTGTTGGCCTTTCCTTTGAAAGATTAAACACCCCTGCAGCCTCCCCCTCCAACCCCTCAGTGCTTCTGTCAGTGGCCTTGGAGCTGGTATTCCTCTCTCCCAGTTCCCCCACCTCTGCCTGGCGCCTAGACTGGAGCCGTGTGGATGGGCAGGGAGGGACAGCTGTGCAGCTCTCAGACTCCCCCTCACAGCCCCTCTTCCGCTCACACCCTCCAGCTCCTCCTCCTCTTTAACTTTGTGAAGCCTTTCTCCCTGCCAGCCTTCATCCCACCTACTTTATCTTTACGCATCGATGCAGGCACGGCACTTGCCCTCCCCCTTTTATCAACTGTGGAAATGAGTCAGGAAATACTAAGGCATTGGCCAACATGACACAGTCTGGACTTTGAGCCAAGCTTCTGCCTCAGGCTCCCAGCTCTTTCTATTAATAGTTGACATCCTGGAGTTCCCCGGTGGCACAGTGGATTAAGGATCTGGCATTGTCACTGCTGTGGCTCAGGTTCGATCCCTGGCCGGGGGACTTCTGCATGCGGTGAGGGCAGCCAAAAAATAAATGAATAACTGACGTCCTTACAACACCTGCTGTCTGTCCCACACCCTGGGCACTTAGCACGCGTGGGCTTGTACTGATGGCTGTCTTTCCACGCGTGTGTGTAGGTATCTGCCTTTCCAAAGCTCCTTGAGGGCAGGGACTGAGTGACATTCCTGTGTATCCCCCAGGCCCAGCAGCTGTTAGGTATGACCTACATTTTCAAGAAACAACCAAGCTGCTCTCCAGCTGTCCCCCCCCTTACCTCCATGCTTTCCTTCCAGCTACATTCCAAGAGAGTTTGGTTTTCAGATGATCAGAGGAGGGAGGGCAAGCTGGCCCTTAGACGTCAGAAGGAGGAATCGGAGAGCGGGCAGGGAGGGGAGTTGGGGGGCGGGACCCAGACTTGGGCGGTGGGTGGGCTCCCGGAGGAAGGAGCTCCTTACTTCCTGAAGTTCTTTCGCGGCAGGATATTGCCGTGGGCGTCGAGCGGAGGCACCCTCGCCTCGCTCCTCAGCTTGAGCTTCTCCACCTCTTTCAGCTCCTTCACCGTCCTGAGAATCACCTGGTTCTTCCTGTTGGCGTCCAAGAAGATAGGCCTAGAGCAGATGAAGGTCAGAAAGCTGTTTGGACCCATCCAGGAGGGAGGGGGCACGGGGGGCTCCGCCGGGGGCAGTTGGTGGGCCCTGGGGTTGGTCAGCCAGCGCCAAACTTTGCTGTCGTAGGGCCTGTCGGGCCTGCTGGGGAAGGTGGCGGGCAGACGCCCCACGTCCAGCCACGTGTGGAAGCCCCAGGTGTGCTGGGCTGCATTCTGCCAAGGGCCGGCGAGGCGCTGACGCACCTTGGCCTTCGTGTCCGTGCAGGGCGGCATCTTCAGGGCCAGCTGGTGGTAGGCTTGCCGGGTGAAGCCCGGCAGCTCCGAGGACTCGCTGGGGAGGAGGAACTCGCGTTGAGCCCACGTGTGGTGAATCGGGAGCGTCTGGCGGGCGTGGACCATCTAGGGAGAGACGAGAGAGTCTGAGGGCGCTTTGCCTCTCCTGCTGGGAAGGCGCGCTGCCGGCCTCCTTCAGACCCGCATTCTCATTGGGACCGAATGGCCCGGCCGGTTCCTCGGCTCTTGCCTGGCCTTCGGAGCATGTGGCTGCAATGTTTCATTCTCATGGAGTCTTGTCGTCTGTTCTCTTTCCATCTATCAGGTTTTGGTTTTGATTTCCCAGCCTCTTTCCTCAGCTGACATTTTCCCACACCTCACTCTGGCTTCACCCATCCTCCCCGACCCAGGGCCCCCCTTCCTGCCCAGGGTCTGGGGTTCCTCGCGGGGAAAGGAAAGGAAAACACCCCTTACTGAGCCAAGGTAGAAGGGAAATCCTTCTCCAGAGAGGGGGACCGGTGCTTGCCTGTTCCGGGTCCTTCCATCCCTCACTCCTCATTACAGTACAAACAAGTGCGGAAGCATCTAGATTGGGCTCCTTCCCTTTCTGGTGCCCCGGACTCCCCGCGAAAGAAACAGTGGTCAACGTGTATTTGACACTTTGCTAAATACTGATCTGCATCTCATTTAACCCTCACAACCCGAGAGCAGGTGCGGTTACTGCTCCATCTCGGAGATGCAAAAAGCAAGGCACACGAGGGCAATAACTTGTCCCTGGCACCGAGTTGGTGGGCAGCAGACCTAGGACTCAGCCCGTGCTACTCAGGACACTCTGCTTTTCCAAAGTGCCTCTCCCTACCTCCCGCCCCTAGGAATTTGCTGATTCTGAAAACAGCCGTCTCCTAGGCCCCCCGTCTCAGAAGTCATTTCTACAGGAGAACCCCAGGGGGTGGGGCTGGGAGGTGTCATCACTAGACACCTCTCTTCTTCTCTGTTCTGAGCTCTGTGTTCACAGGATCCCAAGACTAAGAGAGGAAGAGGGTGGTGGGTTCATGGGCCAGGAGCCCTGTGGCCTGGGAGAAAGCATGGGACCTGGGGGCGGGTGGAGGAATGGTCTACTGCCCAGCCAGGGGCAGAAAGGTAGGCTGCAGAGATGTGGCCCTGCCTCCTACCTGCAGGAATGGTTCTCTGACTCGGGATGGGTCACTCTGCCCTCTGGGCGATCTTTGCAGGTTGCTGGCCATTCTTCTGGGCCTCCCTGCAGGAGGGGCAGCTTTGTAGGGAAGATCTTGGCAGCATTGTTTGCTGCTGAGGTTGCCATGGTGATGCTTCCTGGGTGGTGACACAGGGAGGAGGCCCTTAGCTCTCCCTTGGGAGGGCTTGCCAGTCCCTTGTGACCCAGTTGCCTCTCAGGTGAGGCAGGTAGGGGATAGAACTCATAATAGGAGCTGCTTCTGGGAAGGGACTAGCCTAGGAAGGCAGGGGGAGGAAAGCAGGGCAGGCGGCTTTCGGGTCTCAGGTTGGGGGTGATGCTGTGGCACCTATAACTGGACCCATCCTTCCCTAAACCTGGGGGGTGCCTGGATAGGCCCTCCTCTTCCTGAGGAGCTCTGAAAGGCCTAAGTTAACCAGCAGGTTCAGAGGTCCCCAAAAGAGGCTGGGTGTGCCGGACCAGCATCTGAAAAGCTGCTGTATTAGAAGGAGCCAGGGCGGGTGGTTGACCCAGCTGAAGTCCTCTGACTCTCCTCGCAGGACTCCTCGCCTCCTCCTCGTCACTCACTTTCCGTCCTGACCTCCTATGCCGCAGGACCCAGATGCCAGCACGCCACAGGCAGCATGTTCACCCCAGGTTTTATTGAGTAGGTAGTTACAGCAGTGTTCTGGGTCACGTGCACGCGGTCTGCCGGGGCAAAGCTGCAGCGCAGGCCCTCCCTCCTGCAGGCGCCGCAGGTTGGCCCTCCCGCCTCCACCCGCGTCTCTCCGGCACGATTAGGGACCTTATCAGAGAAATCTCTCTTGGGCACATCTGGGCACCCACTCTGCTCCAGATGCCTCTGCTTCCTGCCCCCATTCAACTCTTGACCCATAATAAGGGACCTTTTTATAAGGATTTCTTCTTGCAAGAAAGCTGACTTGGAAATACGGGGAGGTGGGAGGGAAGGGCAGTAACAGGGGCCGGAGCAAGCAGACCCACGCTTGCGGGCGCCTATAGTGAGGAACCCTCCAGGGAGGTGCCTGGGCCTGGAAGGAACCAGGTGCTGCAGGCTCTCCCTCATCCAGCAACCAGAAGCAAAGTGATCCCCCTCGTCATCCTACCCACTTCCGGCAGTCTAGACAGTGATCTAAAGAGAGAGGCTTACATTTATAATTAGAGGATAATTTGGAGGATATACACTATTTACAGGGCCACCCTGAACAGAGCAGGGAGGGTGGCAGGGCACAGATGCAAACAGTCTGGGGGCTCCTACTCTTTTCATCCTCGTTTTTGCTGTTCCCATCCTTAGCTCCCAGTAGGGAGCGAGGAATCAGATTCTATCAGGGAGCGGGTGGCACAGAGACCGGCTGCCTGGGGAAGGCCCAGGGTGGCTACAGCGTGACACCTGCCTTGGCATGGCCAGGCCAGGTGGGGCTTGAGGAGTGGACGGCCCCTGCCTGCTGTCCTCACTCAAGAGCGCTTGGGAGGCCAGCCACATGAGCGCTGGGAGCTCAGACAGCTGAGTGGCAAGGGTAAGGTCCCGTGTCTACCGCAGGTCGGGAATGAAATGAGCCCAGCTGATGCCGTCCGGGCCCAGCGGGTCCTCCTCCAGGCCAGGGAAGCTGATGTCCAGCAGGATCCTGCTGAGGCTGTCATTCATCGTGTCCAGGACCAGGCCTTCGGTCAGAGAGCGGTTGGCTGAGAGGCTGGCCACCTGTGGCTCGGGGGAGCCTGGCTTGGGGACTTCCGTATCCGAGGGGGAGCAGCTGCC
Source organism: Catagonus wagneri (assembly GCA_004024745.2). Taxonomy (NCBI): domain Eukaryota; kingdom Metazoa; phylum Chordata; class Mammalia; order Artiodactyla; family Tayassuidae; genus Catagonus; species Catagonus wagneri. The sequence continues at coordinate 4,841,722 of PVHT021183649.1, forward strand.
GAAGGGGTCGGAGGTGAGGCCGAAGGGCTCGGAATTGAGGAGCTCTCGGGGTGAGTCAAAGAGGGGCACGCTTTTCAGCGGGGTGGTGCTGAGATCCGTCAGCTCCAGGGTGTCAGGCAGGGGACCCAGGGCACCCTGGGGGGTTCGTACTGGGCTGAAATCGAGCCCCCCATCTTGGGCTGGGGGTGTGAGCCTCCAGGAGTCAGGGGTCGTGGGGAGGACAGGTTTGCTTGGGGTGGAGGAGATGGGCAGCATCTCCTTAACGGGCGTCTTGAAAGGTCCGCCCTCCTCCTGCGAGCAGCTGAGCTGGGAGGCAGGCCGCGCGGACACCGCAGGGGGAGCGAGGTCTGTGGCTGGTCGGGAAGCCCCGGGGCCCTCAGAGAAGAGCAGCTCGGGCTCATCCAGACACGGGGGCAGGAGGTGCTGTTTCCTTCGAGACCGGCTCATTTCCCTCCTCTCTCTTCGTTTAATCACAAGCATGTCAGAGACGCAGCGGGCAGGGGACTTGAGCCTGCTGGGGGACTTCCTGGGCCAGGGGACGGGAGAGTGGAACGAGTCCTCCCAGGACTGGGACGATTCCTCCTTGACAGATGGGTAGGGCGACGGCCACTCCTCCAGGGGCGGGCTCTCGACCTTGATGGGCCTCCCCAGGGGTGGCGCGTCCTCCCCAGGCAGGATTTCCTCCTCCTTGATGCCCTGGACTGGCAGCAGGGGAGACAACCCTTCTCCCAGCAGGAGTTTCTCCTCCTTCACTGGCCCTGCCGTGGGCAGGGGGGCGATCCCCTCGTCCGCCAGCAGCACCTGAAAGGGAAGCCGGAGAAGGTGAAAAGGAGGCTCTAGATGCAAGCAGGCACCAGGTGGGTCACAGGGTCATGACTAAGATGAGTGACTTTAGGGGAGTTCCCGTCGTGGTGCAGTGGAAACGAATCCGACTAGGAACCATGAGGTTGCGGGTTCGATCCCTGGCCTCGCTCAGTGGGTTGAGGATCTGGCATTGCCATGAGCTGTGGTGTAGGTCACAGACGTGGCTTGGATCCCGCGTTGCTGTTGCTGTGGCGAAGGCCGGCAGCTACAGCTCCTGTTAGACCCGTAGCCTGGGAACCTCCATATGCTGCGGGTACGGCCCTAGATAAGGCAAAAAAAAACAAAAAACCTATTAAATATGAGACTCTGTGATGAAGATGGTAGCTTGGTTCTGGGGTGGCGGGGGGTGGGGGAGGGAGATGGAACATTTAATATGGTGCCGGCATCATTAGCATCCATCTGAGAAAAAACAAGATTGAATGCCTGGGATTTCCCACAATGGTGCAACGAGATGGGTGTCATCTCTGGAACACTGGATGCAGGTTCGATCCCCACCCTGGCACAGTGGGTTAAGGATCCTGTGTTAGCTCAGCTGCTACACAGGTCACAACTGTGGACTGGATCTGATCCCTGGCCCCTGGGAACTCCACATGCCATCGGGCAGCCAAAAAAAGGAAAAAAAAAAAGAATTGATGCCTGTTGCATCCTGTACACAAAGTCTTCAACAGAGGAATTAAAATCATACAAATCCTGAAAGAGAATCTAGCAGACTACATGCACAGTCTGAGGGTGGGGGTGACCTTCTTAACCAAGACTGGAAACCCAGAAGCTGTAAAAGAGAAGAGAGACATATGTGACTACATAAAAGGTTAAAATCTGACTGAGGCAAGAGATACCCATAAACAAGGAAGCAAACAATGAAGTAAAAAATATCTTTGGCATAAAAGACAGGTTAACATTTTAACAACAAAGAACTGTCACAAATGATTAACAAAACCCTGTAGGAAGATGGGCCATGTCCATAAGTAAGGGTTTCACAGTGAACAATTCCAAGTGACCAAACATGGTCGATAAGCAAAGAAAGGTAAAAGGAAATAAGAGGTATCCTGTACATATGCGGATGGGCAAATAGTTTAAAGACTGACTGGGAGTTCCCTTCGTGGCTCAGTGGTTAATGAACCCAACTAGGATCCATGAGGATGCGAGTTCGATCCCTGGCCTCACTCAGGGGGTTGGGGACCCAGCATTGCTGTGAGCTGTGGTGTAGGTCGCAGACATGGTTTGGATCTGATGTGGCTGTGGCTGTGGTGTAGGCCTGTGGGTACAGCTCTGATTCGACCCCTAGTCTGGGAACTTCCATATACTGTGGGTAGGCCCCTAAGAAGAAAAAAAAAAGAAAAAAAAGTAGCGGCTGACTGTACTAATTACAAATGTAGGTCTTATTGGTGGATATGTGAATTATCACAGATTTATCGGGAAGCCAATCTTGCAATATTTAATAAAATTTGAAATACCCGTCCACTCAGCTATAAAAATAACAATGCCATTTGCAGCAACATGGATGCAACTAGAGATTTTCCTACTAACTGAAGGCAGAAAGAGAAAGACAAATACCATATGATGTCACTTATATGTGGAATCTAAAATATGCACAATGAACTTATCTACGGAACAGAAACAGACTCACAAACATGGAGAACAGACTTGTGGTTGCCAAGGGGGAGTCGGAGGGGACTGGGAGGGACTGGGAGGCAAACTTACATTTACAACGGATTAGCAGTGAGGTCCTGATGTATAGCACAGGTAACGATATGCAATCACTTGTGATAGAACATGATGGAAGATAATATAAGAAAAAGTATATATATTTGTGTATGTATGACTGGGTCACTTTACTGTATAGCAGAAATTGACACAACATTGTAAATCAACTGTACTTTAATAGATAAATAAATAAATAAATACGTGTCCACTCAGCAATCTCATGTCTGGTTCTCTATTCCACAGAAATAAAAGCACTAGTAGGAAATATACTTGCAAAGATATTTATTGCAATGTTGGTCATAGGGCAAAAAAACTAGAAATAAAATGTGTCCATAAATAATGGAATGGTTGGAAAATTTATGGCAGAGCCACACCATGGAATATTGTGTGGCTATTAATTTTTTAGTTTTTATTTTTATTTTGTCTTTCTAGGGCCACAGCCTCGGCATATGGAGATTCCCAGGCTAGGGCACCAACTGGAGCTGTAGCTGCTGGCCTACACCAGAGCCACAGCAACGCAGGATCCGAGCTGCGTCTGTGACCTGCACCACAGCTCACAGCAACGCCGGATCCTCAACCCACTGAGCGAGGCCAGGGATTGAACCTGCGTCCTTGTGGATGCTGGTCAGGTTTGTTAACCGCTGAGACATGATGGGAACCCCTGTGTGGCTATTATAAAATAACGAATTAGAGCACGCCACGTGACTTGGAAGAATTTCTATGGGGCCAAATGTGTGTAATATGATCCCATTTTCAGCTTTCTGGGTGTGGTCTGTGTTCATGTATAAAATGGCTTTGGTAATCTGTGTATGCAGATTACTCTAAAAGCATGGGCAAGTCATGGAAGAAAGAGTGCTAAATTGTCACCAGGGGTTACCACAAGGAGCAAGGGCAGTGTGGGTGGAAGTGAGAGGAGGGGAAGCAAACAGAAGAAAAGGAGAAAAAAAAAGACTGCATTGAAACAAAAACAGTATTCAGGCTACAATCACGTTAATGCATTTATGTGAAATTTTATATACAGGCGGCATGTATACTTTTATGTACATTTACTTACATATTCATTTAAATATAAATATATATATTTATAACATGTTTTCTTTTATTTTGGGGGGGTTGGGGGAGCCATGCCTGTGGCCTGCAGAAGTTCCCAGGCCAGGGACTGAACCCGAGTCACACTATAACCAGAGCCGCAGCAGCAACAGTGCCAGATCCTTAGCCCGCTGAGCTCCCAGGGAATTCCCAAACTACTTTTCTTTCAGGAAAAAAATAAAAGCAAACCCAAGTCTCTCTACCCAGAGCCCCTGCTATGTCCACCTCCTCGAAGGCGGCCAAGGAGCCCTTCTTCTACTTGTCACAAGTCAGCTTGTGCTCACAAGTCCTTCTCTGCATCACGATGCGGGCTTAATGTTACCCTCCTCGCCCCTCCAGCTACACTGCTGATGCTCAGCCAGGAGACATTTGGAGACATTTGAATTGTCATACCAGGGGGTGGTCCTGCTGTCTAGGGAGGAGAGACTAGGGATGCAGCTAAACATCCTTCAGTGCACAGGACAGCATCCCTCCACCCCCAACAAAGAATTACGCAGCCCTAAACGTCTGCCAAATGGAGGTTGAGAAACCCAGAGCTAGACCGACCCAGTCACCCTCCAGCTCCACACCTGTCTGCTTACCCAAATCTCCTTCCTTTTATTTATGTATACAAGTATGTATGTATGTACTTTTCCTTTTTTTAGGGCCACAGCCATGGCATATGGAAGTTCAGGCTAGGGGGTCGAATTGGAGCTACAGCTGTCAGCCTACACCACAGCTCACGGCAATACCAGATCCCTAGCCAGGCCAGGAATTGAACCCACATCCTCATGGATACTAGTTGGATTCGTTTCCGCTGCACCACAACTGGAACTCCACCCAAATCTACTTCCTCAAGCCTACTTCCCCTGTGAATCCTCCAGAATATCTCAGTGCATCTGTTATAATCCCCCTTGTCTGAATTCTCATAAACTCATCAGGCATTTATAGGCCTTCCAACACCGCTTACATTGTTTAACGAGTTCCTAGTTAGCTCTTTTTATCCTGTTTTCAGTTTTTTTTATCCCCTTTTTTTTTTTTTTGGGGCTGTGCCTGTGGCATATGAAAGTTCCCGGGCCAGGGATGGAACCCAGGCCATAGTTGTAACCTGAGCCACGGCTGTTGCAACACCTGATCCTTAAACCGCTGCGCCACACGGGAACTTCCCCTAATTAGCTTACAATGCTATTGAATTTTCCTATATATTTGTGCCTTGTTTATCCAACTGGATTTATAAGCTTCTCCAGGGACACTTAGCAGAATGCTTTGCAGGCTGCAGGTCCAACACCTGTAATTGCAGCTCTCCTCTGAGGAAACCAGAAGCACTGACCTTGGGGGCGATGCGGACGCGCTTGCTGTGGCGGGCAAGCTCCGAGCTCATGAGGGAGGCTGCCAGGGGAAGTGGCACCTTGACTGAGGGCTGCAGCACCAGGGCCTGGTTCACGGGGAACTGGATGGGCACCAGGTATGAGCTAACCCGAGGCAGCAGTGGCTTCATCTTCCGCCCTAGGAGCAAACAGGAGGGGTTGGAAGTGCGGTCCGGGATCCTGGCTCTTCCTTCCCAGCTCAGATCCCCAGGTCTGACCCCCTAGAGGTGTGGCCCCAGGACCAGGCCTCCCCCAGACTTACGTGCGCCCAAGGGGAGTTCGGTTTTGATGCTCACGTTCCGGCGGAGCTCGGGGTTGGGTCGTTTCTGCTGCTGTTTGGGGCGAGGGAGAGAAAGAGACCCTAGTTAGTAAGGTAGGGGGATGAAGGAGGGAAACCCCACCAGCGGCTCCAGTACGATTTGTGCTCGTGGGGAGGTGGCAGCAGACCCGAGGAGGGAGGTGGGCGGTCCGTCCTACCACCTCATGCAGGAGTCCTCACCCCCGGGGGTGGCAGGCGTGGAGCTCTAGGAGGGACAGAGAGCCAGGGAGAGAAGAGAGCAAATGCCGCCCGCCAGGCCTGTGCCACGCGCTGGTGTCCCCCCCGCCACGCCCTGCTCTGCTCAGAGCGCCTGCAGGAGCTGCGGTAGGGGGAGGAGGGCAGGCAGGAGTCCGAACTCTGAGAGAGGAGGTGGTGGCCTCCCGTGTCACCACTCCTGTTCAGGGCTGCCAGGTGCACGGCCACAGGCTCCCTTCCCCTGCTTGATGTCTCATCCCTGTCACTGAAGCCATGCTGAGCGTGGAAGGGAAACCAGGCTGAGCTCCCGAGCCAGAGGGAAAGAATCTTACTGATTCCAAGTGCTTGGGCGACTGTGGAGACCCTGGGTCCGGTGGCTGGTGATGGTCAGGCATTGCGGGAGAGAAATGAGACGCAGTTACTACCGGTGCGGTCAACCTGACCAGACCGGGCAGGTATCTACTGCTGATGGTGGTCAGGGCCACCCTGACAACGGTCCCCCCCAGGAGCATGGGCACCCTGAAACCCTGATGTTGTAGCTTTGGAAAAGAGATTCTGGTGGATCTTTTCTGCTCTCCAGCTAAAAAAGGCCTTTTAATTTTTTTAATTTTATCTTTTTAAAAATTTCATTGAAGCGCAGCTGATTTACAAATGTTGTACCAATTTCTGCCATACAGCAAAATGAAAGTGAATTAGCTTTACATACATACATATATATTCTTACTTTTTGTTTTTTTTTTGCTTTTTAGGGCCACACCTGCGGCATATGGACGTTCCCAGGCTAGGGGTCAAATCGGAGCTGTAGTTGCTGGCCTATACCAGTCATGCTGGATCCGAGCCACATCTATGACTTACTACACCACAGCAACGCTGGATCCTTAACCCACTGAGTGAGGCCAGGGATCAAACCTGCGTCCTCTTGGATGCTAGTCAGATTCACTTCCCTTGAGCCACAACAGGAACTACTTATATTCTTTTCCATTACGGTTTATCACAGGAGATGGGACATAGTCCCTTGTTCTATGCAGTGGGATCTTGTTGTTTATCCATCCCATACATAATGGTCTGCCTCTGCTAATCCCAAACTCGCAGATTTGTTCTCTTTGAGTCTGTTTCTGTTTCAGAGATAAGTTCATCTGTGTCATAATTTAGATTCCACATGGAAGTAACTTCTATGGTATCTGTCTTTCTTTCTGACCACACTTAGTATGAGAATCTCTAGTTGCATCCACGTTACTGTAAATGGCCTTTTTATGGCTGAGTAAGAAGGGCTTCTTGAAAACCAGATTTCCCAGACTTTCTTTGTAAGAAACACTTGAGATCTTTGCTAAAAATATTCCTGGGCCCAGCCCAGTCTTACTAAATCAGAAGCCCCAAGAGAGGGGCCTGGGAAGTTGTATTTTAACAAGTGTTCTAGGCAGTTCTTATCACAGGGCAGTAAGGGCAGCATGTCCCCCGGAGGCCCTCTGTCTGGACCAGAGCGCCCTCTCCTCTGGGGCCTGGTCTGGCCAAGATGTATGTCATCACTCACGGGCTGGCTGACCTCTAACCCTGCCCTGACCGGATGAGATCACCCCAAGGGGGACTTGTAACCCTTTGAGATGGATCATGACCCCAAATTAAATCCCTATTTGGACAAAACCAAGACACTCACCTTAAACACCTGGTCCAGCGTCAAGTAGCGGTTGGCACTGGGGTGAATGGTCCAGAAGGAGACCTTGCCGTTGGCGGACGTCTCGCGGACAAACATGTCGTGGAGAGAGAGGTTGTGGCGAATGGAATTCTGAAAGGCGAGGACACCGCTTATCAGAGACTCTGGCTTTGGAAACATCACCTCCGATGTCCTGGAGAAAATCAGCCCCAGGTTCTGTGTCCCTGTAACTTTGCCTACTGGCAGCTCTCTCTCCAGTCACTCTGCTCGGCAGAGCCAGCAACCTGAGCCATAGCCCATTTATCCAGCAGGGACGGAGGCTGGGGCCATTCCTGGGCTGGAGATAAAGCAGAGACCTGGACAGGTCCCAGGGGCTGGGAGAGAGGAGGGAGGCTGCCAAGCAGTAGTTGGTAGCAAGAGAGGCGAGTGAAGAAGTTAGGAAGCTGGGAAGTTTCGCTGAGGTTAGAGTGTGAAGTAAGAGTTCTGCTGTGGGCAGAACGATCCCCAAACCCCCCCAGCCTGGGACTGAGTATCTGTCGGGAGACCTAAGCTGCAGCTCTGGGTCCCAATGCTCCCGGGCATCTCGCTGTTCCCGTGAACACGGGAAAGAGAAGATCCCCATCTTCTAGAAGAGATGTGACTTTTTAGGAGACGCATCTTGGTTTTTATTTTGTTTTGTTTCATTTCTTGCCGTGCCCATGGCATGTGGAAGTTCCTGGGCCAGGGATGGAACCCAAGCCACAGCAGCAACCTGAGCCACTGCAGTGCCAGTGCCAGATTCTTAACCCGCTGTGCCACAGGAGAACTCCTGGAGGTGAATCTTGGATCACAGTTTTGTTTTGTTTTTTTCGTTAATACCTTTTCCAAAGCTACTTAGTCATTCCGGCAGCTGTTCAATGTAGTGCAGAAGTGGGCTTTTGGTGCTGCACTGAAGAGTCTCTATTAACCCAAAGCAGTGACAGATGAAATGGTCACAGGGATCTTATTGATGATTTTGCCTGGATTCAGCAGGATCAAGTCACAACTCAAAAGATACAGCTGTTTATGGTTCTAGCATCCTTTGCACTTAACTACTCCCCACCCCCTCCTGCATCTGACACACAAACTCTGCACTTCTGGGTACACAAACTGTCGGGCTGGAGGGACCTTGCTTTGGGTTGTTATGGGACACGGTACCTTCCAGCCTGGCTTGGCAATGTGCTTAAAATAGGGGAAGTGGTCCTCGATCCAAGTATAGATGTCTTTTAAGGTCATGCGCTTCCTCTCCGTGCTGTTGATGGCAAACTGTATCATGGCCATGTAAGAGTATGGTGGCCGCTCAGATGCAGAGTGTGGCCAGGAGGCTGATGCCCCTGGGGGCCCCTCAACCTGAGGGTCCTGAGAATCCAAAGGGAAAGAGAAAAGGTGGTGACATGCAAGAGTTCATAAGACCTCCCTTGGCCCAGCCCACCCCACAGAACATCCTCTAAGAAAACCTTTTATCCCATAGAATCATACTAGAAACAAATTCATCTTAGATTACTATTCTATAGACTAAAACTGTAGGATTAGGAACAATTTTAGAGATGATCTAATCCAGACAACATAGAACCACTTCTCTGTCATCAGTCATTTTGTTGAAGATATTGCCCAATCATAAGCAGAAGTCCAAAAAAAAAAAAAAAAAAGCAGAAGTCCAGTCTTCCTTAGCTGAAACTTCTCAGGAAAGCTTGGGTACATATTATGACTCTTAAAGCACTGATTTTATGCTAAAACGATGCCCATTTTTCAGACCTAGGTCTTAGTCTGACCTACTCAAACTAAGTGTGTCCCAGTGTGAGGTGAATAAACCCATCTCCTTTCAATATCTATATGAGAAAAGTATTCTCAAGAGTATGGGACAAAAAAAAAAAAAAAGAGTATGGGACAGACACATGTCTGCTAAGCACACATCCAGCCAGCAGGTATAACTCCAATTCAAACCCTAGCCTGGTAACCTCCATATGCCGAGGGTGTGGCCCTAAAAAGACAATAAATAAATAAATAAATAAATAAATAAATAAATAAATAAATAAATAAAATTCACACCTCATTCACTTTATTTGCTATTAATATATCTTTTTTTTTTTTTTTTCCCTGTTTTAGGGCCACATCTGCGGTATATGTAAGTTCCTGGAGCTAGGGGTCAAATTGGAGCTGCATCTGCTAGCCTAGGCCATAGCCACAACAATGTCAGATCCTAGCCACATCGGTGACTTACACTGCAGCTTGTGGCAACGCTGGATCCTTAACCCACTAAGTGAGGCCAGGGGTCAAACTCACATCCCCACGGATACTAGTCAGGTTCGTTTTTTTAGGGCCGCACCCACGGCATATGGAGGTTACCAGGCTAGGAGTCGAAAGGGGAGCTGCCAGCCTACACCACAACTACAGCAATGCCAGATCTGAGATGCATCTTTGACCTACCCTACAGCTCACAGCAATGCCAGTTCCTTAACCCACTGAGCGAGGCCATGGATTGAATCTGCAACCTCATGGTTCCTAGTCAGATTCGTTTCCGCTGCACCATGACAGGAACTCCTTAGCCAGGCTCTTAACCTGCTGAGCCACAATGGGAACTCCACGTTTTAATATATCTTCTAATAAAACTTGTTAGAAAATGCTGTATTCCTTTCATACTGTTGGGATGCCTCTTTAAGTTCAAGTGGCTTTCCAAACTAAGACCTCTTCATTATTTCCCGAATACCTACCAACTACCTTCTAGGGGCCGAGTACTAAACCCAGTGCTGGTGGGATACAGAGTGAGCCAGAGGAAGGAATCTGCTCTCGAGGAAATTTCAGACTCCAGGCAGAAAGGGAGCTCCAAACTACATAGAATCACATTAAGTGGACCTGGAAATTCTGCTCCACAGGCTACTTGATCTATTTCCCTTCCTAGAAATTCCCTGCATGGCCGATCACCCTAGTGAGTAACGGAACAGTTCACCTTAGCCTGACTCTGCTCCAGGTGACGATTCTCCTTTTCCTCCACCTCTTGCTTGATGCTGCAGGAGCCCAGCCCATCGGAAGTCATCTTTCCAAGCCACTGGATGTTGGTCAAGCTGTTGTCTAGAGGGCAGCCTGCTGCCTCGCCTCCAGCTACAGGGAAACAACCCAAGATGCCATAACCGCCTGACCCCATGCCCGGCAGACTCACTGAAATTGGCGGCTAGAGATCACCTCTCCAGGACCTCTGCCCTTAGGGACAGGGTGCACGTGCTGAAGCTACTGTGGCCCTCAGGTAGCCTGCCCCATTAGGGTTTGGGGAGAAATTCAGGAGCCCAGTTCGAATTGCATTTCAACCTGAGCCACACTGAACCTTAGAAATCTATCAAGGCAACCTTACAAAAGCATGATTATCTGCACAGAGCAAGTCACTTTTCTCCTCATGCTTTCTCCTTTGTTAAGATGGAGAAAGACATAGGGAACTATAATCACTTGTGATGGAACATGATGGAGTATAATGTGAATAAAAGAATGTATATAAATGTATAACTGGGTCACTTTGCTGTACAGTAGAAATTGACAGAACATTGTCAATAAAAATTTTTTAAAAAAGATGGAGAAAGATCCCTACTTATATGGTCAATGCAAAGGCTAAACCGAAACAGTAAACAAAGCCTTTTCCAATATAAAGAAGGCAAAGGAAATGCTAAATTATATCGCAACCCTTTCGACACTGTCCAAAGGATCTGGGTCAAGGTTTCAGGATGAAGAAAGGCAAGGCTTTCCCCCCATTCAGGCGGACACCTGTCTGTCCTAAGCATCAACGTGGTTGATGGTGGTCCTCACCACCAGGGAGGGAAGGCTGGCTCCTCACCCCTTTGCCTTGTAGTCCACGTACCACAGCTCTCCCGTCTCTGCCCAGGAAGGGCTACAGGTGGTTTAGGAAGATTCACATCCCGAGATGCAGACTTTGGCCCCAGGGTCTCAGTTATCACTTCTGCCCTCTTGGGCTCATGGCCGGTTTGGGCTTGAGGCTGGGGTCCTGGAGGATGAGTTGGGGCTCCCCCACAGCTGATAAGGATAAATTTGTTGGGCCCATTGCTGCCACTCTCCTTTCCCTTGGCAGTCAATGCTGTGATGATGCTCTGGATATTGGCATTGTTGGGGACAGCCACCACTTGGGTGTTGGGCATAGTGGGATGGTTGATAATCTTGATCCCGGCTGGAAACTTGCAAGGGTTGGACTCTGCCACCTCCTTGGAGGCCTGCGCTTGACTAGGCTCTTGTTGGGCAGAGGGCCTCTTAGGCTCCTCTTCTGATGTTTCACCTGGGGCATTTTGACCAGGAAGGGGCAGCCTTCGTCTTTTGAGAATCAGTGGCCGACGGGGGCTGGTTTTCATTATGAATCTGTGCTTTCACTCTCCATTGAGAAACACAAGCATGGACCCTGGAAAGTGCAAGAAACAGCACAATGTCAGAAATCTGTTAGGCAGAGGAGGAGGTTTTGTTAGAGAGGGGTGTTCCTCTTCACGACCAGGAGCGTAAGCCCATGGGCCCAGGTGAATGGTCCCTGGGCCTCTGCCAAGACTGAAGACAATAAGGAGATGAGTTCTACTAACAAAAGCTAAAACGGAAGCAAACAGAAGCAACTCAAAGGGGGAAGCGGGATTGAGCTGGCTGTAGGTCAACATAGCCAAAGGTTTGGAAGCTTAAGAATGTTTGGCTACAGATACAAGTAGGGGAGCTACAAAAATGTGGAAATGCCTATTATTGCCTACAAATATTCAGATCACTTGCAGTGACTGTAGGGATGGGAATGCTGTAATGGATATTTTGATCAGTCCCTGATCCCATAATCCATTCTAGCCTAGGGCATTTATATTTCTTTCTTTTTCCTTTTTCTTTTTTTTTTCAGCCCAGCTGCAGCATGCAGAAATTCCTGGGCTAGGGATCGCACCCAAGTTACAGGAGTGACCACACCAGATCCTTAACTGCTAGGAACTCCTCTCTCTCTCTCTCTTTTTTTTGTTTCTTTAGGGCCACACCCACATCATATGGAAGTTCCCAGGTTAGGGGTTGAATTGGAGCTGCAGCTGCTGGCCTACACCACAGCTACAGCAATGCCAGATCCTTAACCCATTGAGCGAGGCCAGGGATCAAACCCAAGTCCTCATGGATACTAGTTGGGTTCGTTACTACTGAGCCACAACGGGAACTCCCTCTTGTATAGTTCTTATACTATTTCACTTTATAAATTAAATTTCCTCTGGATCTGTGCCCACAGAATCAGAGGAAAAAGGCAGATTATACTGTTGCACTCTTGTCACACCACTGAAGGAAACATCTCCCAGTTCACAAGACCTCAGATAAAAGGGAAACTGCCCCCTTCAAGGCCCACGGTACAGTTGTGCAGATCATGGGTGACATTCATTTAACAGGCTATTATCCTTCCACTGATTTTTTTTTTTAAATACATTTTCCCCACAATTTGCAAAATATTTATATGGAGACATTTTAAAACTTGTATGTGCTTATTCATATTTTGACTTTCTGAGCACGTGACTAGATTGCTTAACTTCCAGAATCAAGACCATAATCCCTCTCCCCTGACTAATAGAATGTGCCAAACTGGTTCTGTAAGGTTAATGGAAATCGTTTTATCTTTTAAAAATTGTGTTTTGTCGATTTTAACAGATCCGTGAATTCTCTACCATTATGTAGAGTTGTGTGATTCTACTGAGAGTTGCTTCTGAGAGACAGAGGAATAGGTTGTCTCTTTTTTAGGCTAGCTGCAATCTCCCTAAAAATGACTGTCACTCTCATGACAGTTGCCATCTGCTTAGAAGTCACAGACCTTCTCCACTCCGCCTCCTCCCTTTCCTTTACATCTAGGTTTCCTCTACCTTCAAATCTCAGTTTTACCTCCACCTCCTATCTCTTCTGGCCTCCCTCCCTCCCTCCACCCATCAATCAGAAGATAGTAGTACTGGCTTCCTACCCCCACTCCCGGATATCTTCCAGGTCTAAAGTTTAATTTTCCTTTCTATTCAGACCACCCTCTAGGTCCCACGGCCAATTCTTTCTAGCCCGGAGCTGCTCCCGCGACCCCATCCCCAACCAGACCACCACGGGCAAGGGTCTCCAGGACCGCGAGGAGGGCCCTGGGAAAGGGCGGGGTGGAGGCAGTGCAGCCTAGTGGTGAGAGCACCTGGGCGCAGGGACTCTGAGCTGGTCGGTGTCGTCTCCAAGCGGAGTGGGCTCAGAGGGTTCCCATCCGCCGTCTGCCAGAGAGAGCGGGCCGCCCTTCCTCCCAGGGAGGGCCCGGGCCGCTCCGCTAGAGAGGTGAGGAGGCCGGGAGGTGGTGCAGAAGCGCGGTGCAGCCCCGCCACCTCCCGCCGGAGCCGGCCCTCCGCGCCGTGCTGCCGCCGGGCCCCAGGCCTCCCTCCCGCCGCCGCTCACCTCTCTGCACCATCAGCTCCGGGCTCCGGGAGGCTCCGCGCTGCTCCCACCTGCAGGCCGGGCCGCGTCCCGGGGCTGCGGGGCGGGGAATCCCGGGATCCCGGCGGGGGGGGGGGGTGTTGTCCCGGGCCGGGGCCGGGGGTGGGGTCCCGCTCCGGAGCTTTCAGTTTGTTCCGCTGTTTGAAATTGGCGCCGGCGGAGCGTTGCGGTCACGTGACGGGCGTGGCCAATCGGCGGCGGCCTTGTTTCCGCGTTCGGCCGGGATGCAGGGGCGGGCGCTGGGGCCCAGCGAGGCTGGTGAGGTTGGTTGGGGCAGCGGGAGAGGCGGCTGAGGTGGCTCCGCTGCGCAGGTGAGGTCGGCGGAGCGGCGGCGGGAGAGGCAGGTGAGCGGGCTGGTCGGGACGGCCGGCGGAGCGGCGGCGGGCGAGGCGGAACCTAGAGGTGCGCGCGCGCGGCTCTGGGAGAGGGCGCTGGAGGGCTCCGCGGCGGCGGGACGCGGGGATACTGGGTATCCCGGGCAGGCCCCGCTGGCCTCCCGGCCCTGAGCGCCCGCTACTTGGGATCTTCCTCCCTCAGCGGCTTCCCCGCTGGTGGTGGTGGTGGTGGGGGACTGTCCTCCGTTGACCTCCAGCCAGTGACCGTCCCGAGCCCCTACCGACCTTCGTGCTGCTTGTGCGCAGTTGTGACCTCGTTCAAACTTCCTCCTCAAAATTTACATGCAGGCCGCAAACTCCGCCTCGGCTCTGAACCTTCAATCCAGATCTCCTCCCCGGCCCCCTGCAATCGTTTATATGTAGTAAAGTACTTTATTTATTACTAACTTAGGCAACACTTAAGTTTAGTTGAGCGCCCATTATGTTCCAGGCGGCGCTAGGATGCAGTGGCAGAGGGGCCTTTCTCCTGAGTTTACGGTGTAATGGGAGGAGAGAGGAGACATTTTCGGAGCAAATTACCTATTTAAACAAATGGAGAGTTCAACTGTGAAGTGATAAATTAGAGCTCGGGGATAACGTTGAGTATCTCTAGTAAGAGGATCTGGCCTTAAGGTAGGCGAGAAGGGCATTTCCCAGGAACTCCTGCTTGGACTCCGATCTGATGCCTTTATGCAAAGGAGGGAAGGAAACCCTCAAAGCAAAGGGTCCGAGGGTCGCAGGGCAGCATGGCGGGAGGAAGGGAAGCCTGCACAGAGGCCGAAGGTTCTGAGGGGTGTGAGCTAAGAGACCTGTGCAGAGTGTGTGTGAGATGATGCTGGAAGCAGAGCTTCAGGACTTTAGCCACCACTGAAAAGTTCGGTCCTTACCCCAGACTCAAAACCTGTTAAGCAGAAGAGAGATTAGATTTGCAATTTAAAGAGTTCTGGGAGGGGTGTGTCTAAGTAGACCAGTTAGGCTATTGCACTGCCCTAGGCCAGAATTGTTGGAACTTGAAGGGTGTGGGGCCAGAGGGGGTAGGAGAGAGAAGGGTAGGGTAACTTTATTATTTTTCACAAAGGAGGATTGCTTTTATCAAGTTTGGAGTTGAACCTAATAAACAAGTCTCAAAAAAAATAGATGGCCACTGATGCTGATCCCATGTTTAGTACTGAACCATCACTAAAACCCATAATTCTATGTTTCCTCTCCAAGTATAATTGACATAACACATTATATTAGTTTCAGCTGTACAACATGAATGCATTTATTTTTATTTTTATCTTTTTTAGGGCTGTACCTACGGCATATGGAAGTTTCCAGTCTAGGGGTCAAATTGGAGCTGCAGCTGCCAGTCTACACCACAGCCACAGCAACACGGGATCTGAACGTCTGCGACCTACACCACAGCTCACGGCAACGCCGGATACTGAACTCACTGAACGAAGCCAGGGATGGAACTCTTGTCCTCATGGATATTAGTTGGGTTTGTTACTGCTGAGCCACAATGGGAACTCCCATGATTCACTTATTATACGCTGCAAAGTAATCATAGTAAGTCTAGTTACCATCTGTCAGCATATAGAGTTCCAAAAAATTTTTCTTGTGATGAGATTTTTTTTTTTTTTGCTGTGCTTGCGGCATGTAGAAGTTCCTGGGCCAAGGATTGAACCCATGCCACAGCAGTGACAAAGCTGTGTACTTAACCTGCTAGGCCATCAGGGAACGAGTGGTGAGGACTTTTTTTAAGATTTACTTCCTTGGCAACTATCAAATTTGAAATACATACAGTATTATTATTATTATTTTTTTTACTATAGTGACCACACTGTACATCCCACAATGTATTTATTTTATAACTGAAAGTTTGTACTTGACCCCTTTCATCCATTTCACTCACTGCCTAGCGACCCTCCCTGAGAGAGGGCTGTTCCCTTTTTTTTCCTTTTCCTTTTTAGGGCCACACTGGCAGCATATGGAGGATCCCAGGCTAGGGGTCGAATTGGAGCTATAGCTGCCGGCAATAGCCACAGCCACAGCAAAGCAGGATCTGAGCCATGTCTGTGGCCCACACCACAGCTCAAGGCAACGCCAGATCCTTAACCCACTGAGGAAAGCCAGGGATTGAACCTGCAACCTCATGGTTCCTAGTTGGATTCGTTTCCACTGCGCCACGTCGGGAACTCCAAGAAGGCAATTTTTTTTGTTTGTTTGTTTTTGTCCTTTTATGGCCCCACCCGAGGCATATGGAGGTTCCCAGGCTAGAGGTCTAATCGGAGCTGTAGCCGCGGGCTTACGCTAGAGCCACAGCAATGCCAGATCCGAGCTGCGTCTGTAACCTACACCACAGCTCAAGGCAATGCTGGATCGTTAACCCACTGAGCGATGCCAGGGATTGAACCCGCAACCTCATGGTTCCTAGTTGGATTTGTTTCCGCTGAGCCACGATGGGAACTCCAGAGAGGGCTATTCTTGATGACATATTTAAGAAGTAGATTTCAAGTTCCCTTGTGGCCTGGTGGTTAAGGATCTGGCATCACTGCAGTGGTGTGGGTTCGATCCCTGGCCTGGGAACTTTAGGGTGCCACAGGTGAGGCCAAAAAAAAGAAAAAAAGAAAAAAAAAAGAGGAAGATTGATAGGGCTTGATGCAGGGTTGGATGGTAGAGGGGAGAGGGACATGTCAGGGTTTCTGGCTGCGTACCGGGATGAACGATGCTGTTCCCTGAACGAGGGCTCTGAAAGATAGTCATGTTTTTGAAGAGGGTACAGGGGGAAGGAGCATAAATTCAGTTGTAAACGTGTTGACCTTGAGGTGCATTTGAGATGTCTAGTTGCTGTCAAGTAGGCAGTGGGACATAAACTTCCTAAGTGTAGAGAATATTCCAAGCTGAATATGTAAATATTTAAGTCATCTACTTCTAGATGGTTGTTGACATGTTAGCAGATGATTTATTGTCCAAGGAAGGCTCCAAAGCCCAGCCAGAGGGAAAGGCCATAGGTGGCACAAGGGACTGACTGACGTCTGGTTACAGCAGAAAGAGGACGCTGCAGGCCTGCTTAGCTATGTGTGTTTGCTTGCTGAAGATGAGAGTATTTCCTTTGATATCTCCTGTGGAGTAGGAAGTAAGGCAGTCTAGAGAGAAAGGGAGTTCTAAAGTTTTAAGAAGGTGGGCAAGTTTTAAGACAGTCTTTATGAAAAATGAGTTGATGAAGGGAACAGTAGGACTCCTGAACTGTGTGGTATTTCCAGCGAGGCTGGGGACTTTGGGCAAGGAGTGAACCTCAACACTTCTCACTGGAGCCATGGTTACCATGGTCCTGTCCCCACTGGGCTCCAGCAGGAGCCTTGCGACTCGGTTCTCTGATTCCTTCCTCCATCCTCTCTTCCCAGCCCGCCTTTTCTCACAAAACACCGCCGAGAGTTACCTTTTAGAAGTGTGAGTCAGATGTTACTTCCCTGTTCAGAGCCCAGCGGTGACTTGCCAACACACTGAGTGATTCAGCCCAGCTCCTAGCCTTGCCAAGTCAGACACATTCCCATCTTGCGGTCTTTGCACTTGCTATTTTCTCAGTCTGGAATAGTCTTCCTCACATCTTTCTTGCCTCCTCGTTCTTCTTTCGTCATGCAACTCTTTGCTCAAATATCTTTTCAGATAGCTCTCCCGCAACCACCCTGTCTAAATAGCCCTAGGTCAGCTCAACCCTTAGGCCATTTCCCTTTTCTCTGTACCTCTTATCACTTCCCAACTAGAGGTTAGTGCCACAAGGACAGGGGTTAAATTTTGTAATCTGGTAAATATTTCCAGCACCTGTAACAGTGCCCCAAAAGTAGTCATTCCGTAAATCTTTGTCGAGTAAATGAATGAACAAATGGATGTATTTATTACCTATGTTCCCTCTAAAATATTAGGGTACCCTCTAGCCTCGAGAGTAGGGACTTAGTCCTTATTTTTCTTTACCTGCATCTGCACTGCTTAGTGACATCAGGGATGTTGCTTTTTTGTTGTTGACTGAATGGGTGTGTCGTGGCTGTGTAGTGGAACCTGTCTGCCCTGCTGTGTGGGCGTCTGGGATGCGCTGCTGCACCTCCCACTCCTCTGCCTACTGCACTCAGACTTCCGTCCCTCCAGCCAATGATAAGCTCTTACTGAAACTGATCTGGGGAGTTCCTCTTGTGGCTCAGCAATAACACACCCAACTAGTATCCATGAGGTTACGGGTTCAATCCCTGGCCCCACTCAGTGGGTTAAGGATTCAGCGTGGCTGTGGCTGGGGTGTAGGCTGGCAACTGCAGCTCTGACTTGACCCTTAGCCTGGGAACTTCCATATGCCGCACCTGTGGCCCTAAAAAGAAAGGAAAAAAAACCTAATCTGGGTTCTGTGTTCACTGGACACTCTTTCAGAATTTGCATTGCTTTGTGGGTCGTGTTGACCCTGCCTCTGTCTCCAGCCTCCCATACCTACAAGACACAGCCCATGTTCTGGCCTCATCCGCTCTCAGGTAATATAATAACCTTCTCACTGGTCCCCCTGCTTCCAGGGGCACTTGTTCTCTCGCGCTGCTGCCAGGAGACAAACAAAAACTGGAGCTCCCGTCGTGGCGCAGTGGTTAATGAATCTGAATAGGAACCATGAGGTTGCGGGTTCGATCCCTGGCCTCGCTCAGTGGGTTAAGGATCCGGCTTTGCTGTGAGCTGTGGTGTAGGTTGCAGACGCAGCTTGGATCCCACATTGCTGTGGCTGCGGTGTAGTCTGGCAGCTGTAGCTCTGGTTAGACCCCTAGCCTGGGAACATCCACATGCCGTAGGTGCGGCCCTAAAAAACAACAAAAAGGTGAACCCCCCCCAAAAAAAACCCCAATTATGGCACTTAGGAGACAATTGAAAATTTGAACACTGGCTATTTGATATTTACTATTTAAAGAATTTACATATGTAAATATATATTATTGTATATTACATAGATACATATATAAATGTGTATATTTATACGTATTAGTTGTGTTAGTAGGAATGAAACCATGACTGGGAATATCATATTTTCAAAATAAAGGGGGAGTTCCTTGGTAGCAGATTAAGTATCTGGTGTTGTCACTGTTGTGGCTCAGGTCAGTTTGATCCCCGGCCTGGGAACTCCTACATGTCACGGGTGCAGCTAAAATAAATTAACAAAAATAAAGGATAGGGGAAAGGGTGAGGTGTGGGTGGGTTATGACTGGCCGTGGGCTGTTGGTTTTTGGAGCTGGGTGATAGGCCACATGGGGGCTTATTACATTATTAACTATTTTTCTGTATGTTCAGAATTATCTGGGGAAAATTAAAAAAAAAATCCAAGTGTGATCACATGCCTCTACTTGGAAATCTTCAGTGACCACTTAGGCCAAAGCCCACACTCAGGTGGTCACCTGGTTTTCTGAACTGACCCTGACACCACGTCCCACCTTAGTTCTTGCCACTTGGCTTGGCATGGCCTGTGTCCTGCCCTGCGGAGCCTGTGTCCCTGAATTCTCTGTGCTCCTGCCTTTGTATGTGCTGCCTTTCAGCCTGGAGCTCCCTTCTGTTCCCAGGCTTTTTCTAGTCTTCTGTACTGAGATCTGTGTCACCCTCTCCAGGAGGGGAAGCATGCATCTCATTATTGTAACTGTCTCCCTTTGCTGGGCTCTCAGCTCTTTGAAGAGGGCACCGTCCCTGTCCTGACAAGTGCTTGGCACTCAATAAAGGATTGTGGAATAACTGCTTATTCCTCTTTAAACTCCCAGCACTCAGCATGGTGCTTAACATGCAGTTGATTAGTGTTCACTGAAGGAATGTTGAGTATGAACTACCAGGTATTGGTGGTGTGGGTGTAGGAAGCCTGTGTAGGCATACCACACCCACGCCCCCAAATCTTGGAGTAGGGCTGTCCCTGAATCAGCTTGCAGAGTATGAGGAAGAGCTGGAGAATCATCAGATTGTTTCTTCTCCACAGGCATGGGTTGTAGTTGGCGTCTCTCCCCAGACCTGACCACAGCCAGCATCATGCAGTTACAAACTGCTCCTCTCTGGAGTATTGATGCCTCCCCGGAAAAAACGCCGCCCAACCTGCCAGAAACCTCAGCTGCTATTCCACCAACGACCACTGGAGGGCGCCAAACACCGCTGTGGATCACCCCAGCTTCCCATCACCCACACCAGACAGGTGCCCAGCAAGCCCATTGACCACAGTACCATCACTTCCTGGGTAGGCCACCGGATTCTTACCCTGACCTCAGAGCCCCGTTAACCAGGGCTTCCAAAGGATAAGGAAACTAGGGAGTTCCTGATGTCGTTCAGCAGTGATGAACCTGAACCTGACTAGTATCCATTGAGGATGCAAGTTTAATCCCTGGTCTTACTCAGTGGGTTAAGGAAATGGCTTGAGCTGTGGTGAACATCACAGATGTGGCTCACATCTGGCATCATTGTGGCTCTGGCATAGGCTGGCAGCTGCAGCTCTGATTGTACCCCTAGCCTGGGAACTTCCATATGCTGCAGGTGTGGCCCTAACAAGGGAAAAAAAAACAACAAAGGATAAGGAAAGTCATGGGGGCAGGCCAAGGAGGCCATGTACTTTTTCTGTCCACAGCCATCTTCCTTTATCTTCTTTCCTAAGTTCACCCTATGGCACGGGTTGGTTGGTGTTGGGTTCCCCCCCACATTCCTCTGAAAGTGTTCAATATAAAAGTTTTACTATTAGACAGCTGTTTTTTGTTCCATGTCAATCACTGTTGTGGGCCCCCGTTTAGGATCCTGGTCATCGGGTGCAGTTTGCTTAGATTTGTATTTAGCAGTTGACTCTTATCACTTTTTTTTTTCTTCTCCTTTTGGAATCCTTAGGTATCACCTCAGTTTGACACAACAGCAGAGAGCTGGCTCCCAGCCAACCAGAAGCGTCGTCACCGAGACCAGGCAAGGCGTTCAAGTCGGAAGTCTGCCAGCTCCAAGTTTCCACATCTAGCGTTTGAGAGCCCACCATCTTCTGCCAGTTCAGCCACACTTGGGATCCCCCTGATCAGGGACTGCCCCAATCAGCCAGAAAAGGACATTTCCAGGAGGCCCTTAGTCCCACTGCTCAGTCCCCAGAGCTGCGGGGAGCTGTCAGCACACGCACTTCATAGCTTCCCTTCTGTGTTCCTGCCCCCTGATATCCAGACCCCAGAGTCCTTGATGAAGGGCGGGCTCATTCCCTTGGAGCAGAGGGAAAACAGCCCCCCCAGCGGCTCCCTTCCCACCAGTGTGCTTGAGAGCCCAGAGCCCGGGCCTGCTCTGGTTGCAGATACTCCCGAGGAGAAGTACGGGTTAAAGGTCACCTGGAGGAGGAGACGACACCTGTTCTCTTACCTCAGGGAGAGGGGAAAGCTGAGCAGAAGCCAGTTCCTTGTGAAAAACTGACTGGACTTCTCAGACATCAGTGGTCTCAAGAAATTGCTGGTTTTCATAGAGTTGCTCAAGTCACTCTTCTGGATCACAAGAGAGTATATCAATAGAATACCTTGGAAATAATACCAATAACATCAGGAGAAAAAAAGATACTTTAGAGCCCTGGAGCCATAAAAGAATTCAATTCCTTTTTAAAAAGATCTTGCGTCATAAATAGTTTTTAGTGTCATCCACAGTTCACTTCTTATTTTTCTTGTATTAATTGTTTAAGATTTTTTAATATCTATAACTGTTTAAAATAAATGTAAATAAATGGCTGCAGAAAGTTTTTAGAGAACTCTGCTTTTGACTGTCATTAATGCAGTACTACAGCCCCCCCCCACAGTCTATCTTAATTGTTCCATTTAACCACTAATTCATCCTTTTAATTACCTCATTTAAGTTGAATTCATTCCACATGTTTGAATACCGACTCTGGGGCTCAGCGGGGCTCAGCGATGGCTTCCTCTATGACCTGATGCATGGGAAGCAAACTGACTTTATAGGTAAGCTGATGCCTCTGCAATCTTGGCCCATCGATCAAAGGGCAAGATGCCGATCGATGGGATCAGGGAGAGAAAGGGGACATAAAGTTACTTAGGGTTGCTGTTTTGATTTTTCGTTTCCAACCGAAGTAATCTGTCAATATAAGATAGGGTGGGAAATGATTTTTTGTTGTAACCATTTAAAATGTATGTAAATAAATGTGTAATGTTTTCAAATTCTACTTTTCACTGTAATTATGTGAACTGAAGTTTGGTACTTGCCATCAGCCTCTACACGGAGTAAAACATGAGCAACTGCAGCTACCAACCCACAGCACCCCCTGAGTGGAGCTTAGGGTGGAGACCGGGAGTGAGGCACTCTGTGCTCTGGGAAAACAGCAGGAACTGGCCTTCAGACAGATATTTTTAGGAGATTTATGTGACCAATTCTTGCATGTACTCATATCTAGAAAAGAATGCCACAGTCCCATCTGTAAATTCAGTCACCTGCAAGGGTGAGAGCCGGTGAGCCCTGCAGGCTGTAAAAACTCAGGATGCTGGCCCTGATAGCGGAGGTGCTTATCAAAGGAGTGATTTCAGTAAACCCAGGCCTCTTTTGCTCCTGCTCCGTCCTTTGTTGCAAAAACTCCCATATATCCTAGCTCCTCCCTCACCACCTCGGGGCGGTTTCTCAGGGCTACCTGAGATGCTGTCTCTGGGGTTGAAGTCCCAGTTTCACCCCCAATAGAACCTAACTTTCGTCTTTCAGGTCGTGTATTTTTTAGTGGACAGTTAAATGCAGAAGGACTGCCTGATCAACAAAACGTCTTACTTGTCCTTTCACCCATACAAATAGCGTCTCATTGGACTCCATTCCGTCAGCTTTCTGAACCTAGTCTGTGTCAGGGCCAGCCCCAGCTAGACAAGCAAGGATTACTTATTTCAAAGGGAATTTGAAGCACAGGTAATGAACCGTGTTCAGGTTCGTACAGTGAGTGGGGGCCGACCAGCGAGGGCAAGGCTCGCTCCCCCAGCTTGTGCCAAGTTCTCTGCCTTTTACAAACTCAAAACCTGGGTGGAAACAACTTTGGGACTGTGATGCTGCATTCAAGTTGGGACAAGATTTACTGGATCTGGATAGTGGATCTCATCACGGGAGGCAAATGTTGGAAGATGGCCGGTAGTCTGAAGAGCGAAGTAGATGGAAAAGACTGTCGGAGGAGAGGTCAGGGAGGTCTGGGGACGCGCTAAAGGCTTGGGCTGGACTAGGGGAGGCTGAAGGCGCCCAGCACAGTTGCAGCGCAGACGCACAGGCTTGGGAAGGACTGCTGAGGAGGCGGGGGCGCAAGCGTGGGTCCGGGAAGACCTCGGGGTCTGGACGAGGTGCCTCTCAGGAAGCGCTCTGGGTGGTCCCGGGGTGCCGGCAGCCTGGGCGCGCCGCGGTTAGTGGGGGATGGGCTGCTCCTCCGACATAGTGGCGCGTAGCAACCCGCCCTTAGCAACCCTCCGGCTGCGCGGCCGCCCCTAGCAACCCTCCCTAGGGAGCGGCGGGCTCACGGACCAATGGGCGGGGAGCGGTGGGCGCACGGTGGCCAATGGGCGGCGGCGACAGTGCGGGGTGCGGTTGCGGGGCGGGGTCTCTGGACCAGCCTGGCCCTCCTGCGGCCGCGTCGCGGGTGTGGACCCGGTGGCAGCTCTCCGGGCGGCGGGATGGAGGCGTCGCGCCGCCGCCCGGGACCCCGCGGGGACAGGTCGGCAGCGGTTGCGAAGGGCAGAAGCCGAAGGGGGCCGATGGGGTCCGGGCAGGGAGTCGGAGTGCGGGAGGCTGGGCCGGGGGCGCGTGGAGGGCTCGTGTCCAGCCTCGCCGGGACCCGCGGGGTCGGTCCGGCTTTGTCAGAACATGTCAATCAGGGTTGCTCCGCCGGGGCCCGGGGTGCGGGGTGCTACAGGGTTCAGCGGAGCGCGCTGTGGTGGAGGCGACGCCCCTCTCCAGGGCCGGGCTCTGGGAGGTCCGCGCGGGCCGGGCGGGTCGGTTCGGCCGGGGTGAAAGCGCGGCTCCGCCTGGGCCTGGTCGTGGGCCCCCAGCAGACCGCGCCCGCCTTCTGCCCGGGGCCCCTCGAAGTCGCCGTGTCACCAGCGGTGAACCGCTCCAAAGCTTGCTGCCCTGGAGGCAGTGGGTGGGCGACACCCATCTTTCTCTTTCATCGGGTTTTACTTGGGTGAGAGCTGCTCTTTTTGCTTGTTTTTTTATGAAGTTGCGAGATGAATCTCTAATCTGGAAGCGCCGGGGGAAATCAAGTTAGAATTGAGTGCCGTTGTTGAATTTAGATGATGCTCACTCAGTTGTGGGCCTTCAGTAAATTTTAGGGAATGAATTTAAGGCTGCAAATTCTACGTCTACCAGATATTTGATATGACTCATGGTTTTTGGAAAGAAAAATGGAATTGACTTTGAAATTGCCGCCAGGAGGCAAAATGGTTTTTAATTTATTGGTCTGGAAGTTTAAAGGGATAATTGTAAAGTTTGCCTTTTTCTTCTCAAACCAGCTCTTAATTTTAAAGTTGACCTCAGAGGGGAATATGTGAGTCCCCAAATGTCACTGGTTAACTCAGTTGTTGCCGAGAGGGAGTGGGATCAGGTTTTTTGGCATCAGGTTGTGTGTTGATGATGTTTTTGATGAAATACATTAATAGAGTTTTTGGCATTGATACCTTTCACTGTGAAGGATAACATCTGACTTTCAAGTTTCCTGTGCCTTTTTTTTCTTCTTTGAATGATGCTTTTTCCCAAGAGGCAGAGGTATTGTCAACAAAGTAGAAAAATCATTAACAAGCAAACTGCAGACATTTTTCCTGTATCTGAAATATTTAGTGGAAATTGGAGATGGAATTTGAAACGGCACTGGCACTCTCAGGTCCTTGGTGGAAGTGGGCATTTAAATTGTAGACTGCCCTGGAGATGACGGTGGTTGGCTAGTGCTGCAATTTGAGCCTGTCTGTGGCCTTTTGTTCCTGGTAGAGGATTGAAGATATGCTGAGAGTCTCTGTGTAATGTGACCTTGTGACCCAGAGTTGGCAGGAAAGTCCTAGTCTGTGGTTTATCTGAATACCATGATTTTTCTTTAGAAATACAAACAGTAATGATAGCTGGAGGTTCTGTGTTGACCATGCTTGTTATTCTCTCTCATGTTCTTTTTCAAATGTTTCATCAGATGAATTCATTGTGGGCAAACATACTATCCAGTGCTTAAAAATACTTAAATTAACTAATACAAGACTACAGTATGTTTGTCACGTATCAAAAGCTATAGTAAAAGCCTGGTAATGTCTAATGTTCATGTGTTTCTTCAAATACAAAAGCTACATAGAGACCCTAGAAGGAAAGAATAATCCCCGTAATACATTTCCTTTCCAAGCAGACTCAGACATTTTTTGAAATAGTTTTCGTTTCTGGCTTCTCTTAGTCTTTCCTACGGAAACTCTGCTGTTTTCCCTGGCATTTGTGCCCACGGAAAGAAAACATTAACATTTCTTCTCGCCGAGAGGAAAGGTGTGCTTGAATTACTCGGAGGAGGAGTTGAAGCTGCCTTGCTTCTCTTTGTTTGAAGATTTGAGGACTAGAAGGGGGCTTGGTAATTCCCTATTCACAAGTAGTTCCCCAGTGGAATTGTTAAGGCTTCTTTCAACTAAAATTTCCTGTAGTCTGATTTTTTTTGTTTACTTTGAGTCAGTTCACTAGGAATAAGCTCTTTGCACTACTGAATCTGTGCTGCCTCATCAGACATTCCTACTGTTAGTAAGGACTGCAGAGTTTTCTTGGCCTGAAAGCTTGAGTCCACCAAAGCCTGAGAAGAGACACGTGATCCACATTCTGGTAGATGTGCTGTCTTTATTAACTCAGTACTTGTTAGGAGTCTTGACAGGGAGGATGACAGTCTCTGACCCTTTGCCTTAGATCTTCTGTGACAACACTAATGATGAAGGTCATGTCATAGAGTGAGTCACCAGGACCTCTGGAACAGGACAGTTCTGAACGGGCTGTAGTAATACTTGAGCCCTTGCTGACTTACCACGTGGCACTGTGCTGAGGGGAAAACGCTGGAAGTATCCATGGGTTCACCAGCTCCTGTCTCAGCTTTGTCACTGTCCAGCAGTGAGATGCAGAGCCACTCAGCTACTTCTTTGGCTTCAGTTTTCCCCCCTGGGAATATTAGGGCTCTTTTGGATTCCATCAATGGTTTATACCGAAGTGAATAAAATAACATTTTTAATTGCACATGGCTGCAATTTCAAAAGGTACAAAAAGATACTCAGAGAAAAGTATGTTTTTTCTCATTGTCACTGTGTCACTTCATTCATTGGTAGGTTTCTTGGGGGGGGTGTCTTCCAAAAATATTCTGTGATATTAAATAATCTCTTAATTTTCCTTTCCCACTCTTAAAATGTGATGATTTTGAGTTTTAGGGTAGAATAAGATAATGTAAATTCTGATAATTACTTTCATCATGGTCAAGATGTATTTTTAGAATATAAACCATAGTTGCTTCAAGTTTTAATTTTTTTCTACAATAACTGATGTATAGAAAGTAAGTTTTTAAAACTTTTACTTATTAAAATATAGTTGATTTGAAGTTCCCGTTGTGGCTCAGTGGTTAACGAACCCGACTAATATCCATGAGGACATGGGTTCGATCCCTGGCCTCGCTCAGTGTGCTAAGGATCAGCATTGCTTTAAACTGTGTTGTAGGTCTCAGACACGGCTTGGATCCTGTGTTGCTACAGCTCCAATTTAACGACTAGCCTGGGAACCTGCTATGCCGCAGGTGCGGCCCTAAAAAGCAAAAGAAAACAATTATTTTTCAGACAAGCTTCCTGAAAAATGAATCATTGCTCTTTAGCTTTGCTGGAAGAAACGTCAATAAATTTATACTTTGCGTTTGTTTTTTTAGGTTTTATTTATTTTTTGCTTTTTAGGGCCGCACTCGCAGCATATGGAGGTTCCCAGGCTAGGGGTCAAATCGGAGCTATAGCTGCCGGCCACAGCCACAGCAACACAGCATCCAAGCTGCGTCTGCGACCTATATATACTGCAGCTCAGGCCACGCTGGATCCTTAACCCACTGAGCGAGGCCAGGCATTGAACCTGCAACCTCATGGTTCCTAGTCAGATTTGTTTCCACTGGACTCCGATGGGAACTCCTGTTTTTAGGTTTTAGAATGAAGCAAGTTTAAGAGAGGATTGACTTGTTTTCCTGTTGAAAAAATAGCAGAATTTTGTTATGGCAATTTTTTTTTTTTTCTATTGCTTACTCTTTTTTTTTTTTTCTCTTAATGGATTTTATTTCAATTATAGGTGTGCATAAATCATCACAAGTCAGTTTTACAGATTTTGTATCCCAAACCCCCAGTGCATCCCCCCACCCCCCAGATTGTCTTATTTGAAAAACCAAGGTTTTCCAAAGTCTGTGAGTCATTGTCTGTTCTGTAAGAAGGTTCATTGTGTCTTTTAGTTTCC
>PVHT021183649.1:4876293-4951039 GCA_004024745.2 Catagonus wagneri
TTCCACGTGTTTGTATTTTTTGCCATTTTTTTCTTGTTGTTGATTTCCAGTCGTATAGCATTGTGGTCAGAGAAGATGCTTGATATGATTTCAATTTTCTTAAAGTTACTGAGGCTTGATTTGTAGCCCAGGATGTGATGAATCTTAGAGAATGTTCCGTGTGCACTTGAGAAGAATAATTGTGCATGGATGATTTAGTATCTTTACTGTATATATGCCTTTCCTGGTGAGCCTTGTCATTTGTGGTGTTTTTGTTTCTGGTTGTGGCCTTTTCTTTTCTGATTAGAGAAGTTCCTTTAAGATTTGTTGTAAAGCTGATTTAGTGTTGCAGAAATCTCTTAGCTTTTGCTTATCTGTAAAGGTTTTGATTTCTCCTTCAAATCTTAATGAGAGCCTTGCAGGGTAAAGCAATCTTGTTTGGAAGTTTTTCCCTTTCATCACATGAAGTATATCATGCCACTCCCTTCTGGCCTGCAGAGTTTCAGCTGAAAAATCTTCTGATAACCTTATTGGGGTTCCCTTGTATGTCATTTGTTTCTTTTCCCTAGCTGCTTTCAAAGTTTTCTCTTTGTCTTTAATTTTGGTCATTTTGATTAATATGTGTCTTGGGGTGTTCCTCCTTGGGTTTATTTTATATGGTACTCGTTGCGCTTCCTGGATTTGACTGAGTGGTTCCTTTCCCATATTAGGGAAGTTTTTGGCTATTATCTCTTCAAATATTTTTTCTGTCCCCTTCTCTCTCTCTTCTCCCTCTGGCACCCCTATAATATGGATGTCGGTGCGTTTAACATTATCCCAGAGTTCTCTGAGACTCTGCTCATTTCCTTTCAATCTTTTATCTCTTTTCTCATTCGCATTAGTGATTTCCACTAATCTGTCCTCCACCTCGCTGATTCGTTCTTCTGCCTCCTGTATTCTGCTGTTTCTGCTTCTAATGAATTTTTTATTTCAGTGATTGTATTTTGCACCTCTTCTTGTTTAATTTTTACAGCTTGTATTTCTCTGCTCAGTGTTTCCTGTAAATTATCAATCTTTGCCTCGAGTTTATTTCCAATGCCTTGCATCATCTTCAGCATCAACAGTCTAAAGTCTCTTTCTGGGAGGCTGATAATCTCCTCATCACTGAGCTGTTTTTCTGGGCTTTTCTCTTTCTCCCTTATCTGAGTTATAGTTTTCTGTCTTTTCATTTTTATAGGTTTTTGGTGTGGTGACCTTTTTGCTAACAATAGAGTTGTAGCCTCTCTTAGTTCTGGCGTTTGTCTCCCCTGTGGCTAAAGTTGGTATGGAGGGGGCTTGCTGTAGGTTTCCCAATGGGAGGGACTGATGCCTGCCCACTGGCAGGTGGGGTTGATTCTTATCCCTCTGATGGGTGGGGTTTTGTCTCTGGATGAGATTAGAGGCTGGCTGTGTGCCTGAGGGGTCTTTAGGCAGCCTGTATACTGATGGGTGGGGCTGTGATCCCACCTGAATTATTGTTTGGCCTGGGGCTTCTCAGCGCTGATGGGAGGGACCAGGTTTTCCCAGAAATGGCCACCTCCAGAGAAATGCAGGCTGCTGAATGTCCCCGAGAGCTTCACCTCCAATGCCCTTCCCCCACAACAAGCCACAGTCACCCCTGTTTTCCCAGGAGATCCTCCAAGAATTGAAAAAAATATTTTTTTTCTTTCTTTCTTTTTTTATTTTTTTAGTCTTTTTAGAGCTGCACCCACGGCATATGAAAGTTCCCAGGCTAGGGGTCGAATCGGAGCTGTAGCTGCTGGCCTACACCACAGCCACAGCAATACCAGATCTGAGCCATGTCTGTGATGTACACCAGAGCTCATGGCAATGCCGGATCTTTAACTCACTGAGCAGGGTCAGGGATCGAACCAGAGTCCTCATGGATACTAGTCAGATTCGTTACTGCTGAGCCACGAAGGGAACTCCAAGAACTCCCCCTTTGTCCCATTTTAAATCGAGTTGTCTTCTTCGTAACAGGTAAGAAAGAGTTCTTTCAATTTTAAATATGTCTGTTGGGGTATGTATTTGCAAAGATTTTCTCCCAATCTGTGGTTTGCCTTTTAATTTTCATAAACTACCTTTTGCAGAACAAAAACTTTGTATTTTGAAGTCCAATTTGTTGATTTTCATTGATTTTGTTTTTTTAGTATGTGAATTTAAGGAAAAGTCATATCAGACCTACAGTTTTCCTCCCAGAGAGTGGTAGCTAAATCTCAGTTAAGCACGAATAACTGACTAGATGGAAGAATAAAAGATGACGTTATTTTTATGGCTGTTGTTTTGAAGTAAACCTCTTTTCCTTCATCCTTTCTATAATAACATCTTTCCAGTAATTCTTTGTTGCACATAGTACATTTATACCTGGTAGGTTGAGTCAAACCAAATTTTTACATTTATTTTAACTTCATGCAGCAGATTACTAAAAATTTAGTCATAAGCTCCTCTAACTAAAATGAATAAATTGCCTTCTGAGTTACCCTGTTCATCAATCCACATTGGCGTTATTGTGTTCATTTAATAAAGTGGGGTAAGACTTTTCCTATTTGTTTCTTAACTATGACTCATTTCTGAGACTGAAAAGTATCAGTTGTCATTTGTGAAGCAGTATTAGTCAGTAAAGGAAGTGTTACTCAGATTACTTTTAGGAAAGCTCGCAGCCGTTGTTTTTACAAGTCTCATCCTGCTGTGTTCCTGGCGAGGTTGGCTTTTACTCCCTCCGGTATCACAGAAGAAGCCTGTTTAGCCTCCTACTTCGCCGGCTAAAGTGCAGCTCTGTGCTGATTACAGCATCCTTATTTTCTGGCACGTGTAGGAGGCAGCAGCAAGCACTCCCTCACTATGTGGCAGCAAAGAATTTTGTGTTATTGGCAGCAGCTAGAAAAATTTATTCTTTTTTTGCAAGCTGAGAGCACTTGACAGAAATGTTAAAAGTGTAGAATAACCAGGGAATCCAGCAGGTCATTGATAATATTGTTAAATCCTTCAAATTACTTGGCAGCATGGTCTGTTAGGCACAGTTCTAAATGACAGTCAAATGAGTAATGTTTTAAAGTGGGCTCAAGGAGTTCTCATCAGGGCTCAGAGGTAAAAAATTTGAGTTGTATCCATGAGGATGTAGGTTTGATTCCTGGCCTTATTCAGTGGGTTGAGGATCTGGCGTTGCCATGAGCTGTGGTGTAGTTCACAGATGCAGCGTGGATCTGGTGTGGCTGTGGTTGTGGCTGGCAGATGCAACTCTGATTCAACCCCTAGCCTGGGAACTTCCATATGCTGTGTGGGTGCAGCCCTAAAAAGACAAAAAAAAAAAAAAGTTGGGCTCAAAATTTCTCAGATATTTGATCTTGGGCAAATTTCTTTATTGTTTCATATCATCTCCATTCCATAAAGGGCTTGTGGATTTTTAAGTGTTCTGTTTATGACTATGAAATCAAAATATCTATTTTCCATTTTTTTTTTTTTTTTTTTTTTTTTTTTTTTTTTTTTTTTTTTTTTTTTTTGCTTTTTAGGGCTGCACCTATGGCATATGATATGGAGGTTCCCAGGCTAGGGGTTGAATCGGAGCTACAGCTGTCGGCCTACACCACAGCCACAGCAATGCCAGATCCGAGCCGCATCTGGGACCTATACCACAGCTCACAGCAACACTGGATCCTTAACCTACTGGGTGAGCCCAGGGATCTAACCCACAACCTCATAGTTCCTAGTTGAATTTGTTAACCCCTGCACCACGACAGGAATGCTTATTTTCTTTTTTCCTCTAATTTCTTATTTTGAAAAAAGTTATATATGCCAGAAAGTTGCAAGAAAAGTACAATCGATAACATATGCCCTTCACCTAGATTTATTGCTTATTATCATTCTTAGTATCTCACTTAAAAATCTTTTTTTTTTTCTGTCTTCTTAAGGGCTGCATCCACAGCATATGGAAGTTCCCAAGCTAAGGGTCGAATTGGAACAGTAGCTGCTGGTCTACACCACAGCCACAGCAACATGGGATCTGAGCTGAGTCTGTGACCTACACCAGAGCTCAGGGCAACACACGATCCTTAACCCACTGAGCAATGCCAGGGTTTGAACCCGCGTCCTCATGGATGCTAGTCAGATTTATTTCCACTGAGCCACGACGGGAACTCCACCAAACTTTCCCTAATGTTAATATTACATTAGTACAGTTATCAAAATCAGCCAGTTAGTACTATTTACTGGTTTAGTACTATTTACTAATCTACAGGCCTGGTTTGAATTTTGCCCATTTCCCACTAATGTCCCTCTTGTCCAGGATCCAAACCCAAGATCCTGTAGTGTGTGTGGTTTTGAGGTCTCTATAGTCCTCTCCCACCTGCAGATTCTTTTTTTTTTTTTAAGATTTTTATTTTTTCTATTATAGTTGATTTACAGTGTTCTGTCAATTTCTGCTGTACAGCAGAGTGACCCAGTTATATATTTATATACATTCTTTTTCTAACATTATCCTCCATCATGTTCCATCATAAGTGACTAGATATAGTTCTCTCTGCTATCCAGTAGATCTCATTGCTTATCCACTCCAAATGCAATAGTTTGCATCTACTAACCCCAATCTCCCACTCCCTCCTTCTCCCCCTTGGCAACCACAAGGCTGTTCTCCAAGTCCATGAGTTTGTTTCTTTTCTGTAGATAAGTTCTTTTGTGTCATATATTAGATTCCAGATTTAAGTGATATCATACGGTATTTGTCTTTCTCATTCTCGCTTCCTTCACTTAGTAGGAGAGTCTCTAGTTCCATCCATGTTGATGCAATGGCATTATTTTCTTTTTTAGGGCTGAGTAGCATTCCATTGTGTATATGTACCATTCATCTGTTGATGGACATTTAGGTTGTTTCCATGTCTTGGCTATTGTGAATAGTGCTGCAATGAACATAGGAGTGCATGTATCTTTTTCAATGAAAGCTTTGTCTGGATATATGCCCAGGAGTGGGATTGCTGTGTCATATGGTAGTCCTATATTTAGTTTTCTGGGGTACCTCCATACTATTTTCCATAGTCAACCTGCAGTTTCTTTTTCTTTTTTATTTCTTTCATTTTTGTTATCTTTTTGTCTTTCTCTCCTTTTAGGGCTGTACTCCTGGCATATGGAGGTTCCCAGGCTAAGGGTCCAGTTGGAGCTCTAGCCGCCAGCTATGCCACAGCCACAGCAACGTGGGATCCGAGTCGCTTCTGCGACCTACACTGCAGCTCACAGCAATGCTAGATCCCCGACCCACTGATTGAGGCCAGGGATCGAACCCATATCCTCATGGATACTAGTTGGATTCATTTCCACTGTGCCACAAGGGGAACTCCGATACTGAGGTTTTTGAAGCGACCTGACAGTTGTCTTGCAGACTTTTCCTCCATTTGGGTTTGTTTCCTCCTGAATAGACTGAGATTAAACATTGTTGGCAAGAACATTACATGTGTGGAGTTCCCTTCATGTCTTAGTGGTTAACGAATCCGACTAAGAACCATGAGGTTGCGGGTTCGATCCCTGGCCTTGCTTAGTGGATTAAGGATCTGGCGTTGCCGTGAGCTGTGGTGTAGGTTGCAGACGTGGCTTGGATCCCGCGTTGATGTGGCTGTGGCAAAGGTCGGCGGCTACAGCTCCTGTTAGACCCCTAATCTGGGAACCTCCATATGCTGCGGGTGCGGCTCTAGATAAAGGCAAAAAGACAAAAAAAAAAAAAAAAAGAACATTACCTGTGTTATACTGTATTCTCAGTACATCGCATTGGGGTACCTGCTGTCAGTCCGTCCCGCCATAGCTGCGG
The DNA here is from genome assembly GCA_004024745.2 of Catagonus wagneri. Classification (NCBI taxonomy): domain Eukaryota; kingdom Metazoa; phylum Chordata; class Mammalia; order Artiodactyla; family Tayassuidae; genus Catagonus; species Catagonus wagneri. Next base: position 4,882,082 of record PVHT021183649.1, read on the forward strand.
TGTCCCATCACTTGGTTAAGGTGATATTTACCGGATTTCTTCATAGTAAAGTTACCTTTTCCTCTTTGTAATCTGCGGGGAGATGCTTGAGATTGTTTTGAATATCCTTTTTAACTCAGTGGTTGGTTAGAGCATCCATTGATGTTTCTAGGAAAAGTCTGTAATTAATATGGTGATTGTAAAATAGTGATATTCTGCTTCTCTTGTTCATTCTTTATTTTTAGTTGGCATTAGTCCATAAAGAAGATCTTTGTGTAACCTTTATTTTTTTATATACTTATTTAGAGTCAGTGTAGATTCATGGGTTCTATTTTTTTTTAGCAGATTTTTTTTTTCTTTTTCTTTTTAGGGCCTCACCTGTGACACGTGGAGGTTCCCAGGCTAGAGGTCAAATCAGAGCTGTAGCCGCTGACCTATGCCACAGCCACAGCATCACCAGATGTGAGCCACATCGCGACCTACACCACAGCTCATGGCAAAGCCAGACTCTTAACCCACTGAGCAAGGCCAGGGATCAAACCCACATCCTCATGGATACTAGTCTGGTTCTGGGTTCATTAAGGCTGAGCCACAGCAGGAACTCCAGACTCCTGATTTACATTTCCTTGATGACTAGTGATGTCGGGAATCTTTTCATACTTATTGGTCTTTTGTGTATCAACTTTGGAGAAATGTGTGTTCAGATCCTTTGCACATCTTAGAAATTGGGTTGTTTTTTGGTACTTGAATTTTAAGAGTTCTCTATATATTCTGAATACTAAACCTTTATCAGATGTATGATTTGCCAGTATTCTCTCCCATTTTTTGGGTTGTCTTTTCACCTTCTTGATAATGTTCTTTGATCACAAGAGTGTTTTTTTTTTTTTCTCTTAGGGCCGCACACGCGGCATATCCCAGGCTAGGGGTCGAATTGGAGCTACAGCTGCTGGCCTACACCACAGTCACGGCAACGCGGAATCCGAGCCACATCTGCGACCTACACCATGGCTCACGGCAACCCTGGATCGTTAACCCCTGAGCAAGGCCAGGGATTGAACCCACAACCTCATGGCTCCTAGTTGGATTTGTTAACCACTGTGCCACGATGGGAACTCCAATAGTTTTTTAATACGTCAGAAAATTCCATTGTATAACTGTACCAAATTTAACATCCATTTTACCATTGATAGCTACTTGTGTTCTTTTTTTTTTTTGTTTCATTTTTGGCCGCCCTCGGCATAGGAGTTCCCAGGTCAGATCCAAGCTTCAGTCATGACCTAAGCTGTAGCTGTGGCAGCGCCAGATCCATAACCCTCTGTGCAAGGCCAGGGATCGATCGAACCTGAGTCTCAGCACTCCCAAGATGCAGCCACAGCAGGAACTCCTCATGTAGTGATTCTTAAATGTGTATGTTGTATGTGCATAGCAGTTGGTAAGTAGGGGCATCTTGTTAGTAGATTTACTACATATTTGTTAGGTGAATAAGGGGATTAGGAGAACTTGATGCCCGTAAACAAAGTTGGGTGTGTAGGGCATGGGCTCAGGAGATTCGCCAGGTGTGCTCTGCTCTGCACTGAAGCCTCACAAGGACCTTCAGTTTGGACTGCAGCTGGTCAGTAACTGACAAGTAGTTCAGGAGAATGGTATTCCATGGGCATTGTCATGGGACTCACTTAGTGATGGGTCTGCGTTCCTCCAGGGTATATGTTTAAAGTTTTCTCTCTATTTATACTGAGTAATAGGAAATCTTCCATGAGAGCAATGGGAGGAAAATCAGTAATTTCATTTCTTTTACTCTGAAGGACTTTATTTTTGTTTTGTGTAGATTTCTTAACCAGGCTTGGTTAGGGTTCAGAAACTTAATTTGAGGAGTTCCCATTGTGGCACAGCAGAAACGAATCCGACTAGGAACTGTGAGGTTGCAGGTTCGATCCCTGGCCTTGCTCAGTGGGTTAAGGATCTGGCATTGCTGTGAGCTGTGGTGTAGGTCACAGATGCGGCTTGGATCTGGTGTTGCTATGGCTCTGGCATCGGCCGGCAGCTACAGCTCCAATTAGACCTCCATATGTCGTGGGTGCGGCCCTCAAAGGACAAAAGCCAAAAAAAAAAAAACAACCAAAAACTAAAAAAAATCTTAATATGAAATGAAGAAAAAAGAATACTGAAGGAAGAAAAGAGAAAATTAAAGGAAAAAATGCAAATTTGTTAAGATCATATTCCAGTTTGACTAGAAATCCTAGTTCAGATTTATTATAAGTAGATAAAATAGCTTTATTATTTCTGCTGTTATAATTCCAAACTAGATCTCAGAAAAAGTATAGCTTTTGATGTAGAGGCGGTATCTAAATGTTATAATTACATAGCATCTTTTTAGTGCCTCTTCTGTTCAGGTCAAAAGCCTTTGATTATACCCTGTTTATTTAAATTGTTCATCTTGCCCAGGCTTGATAAAAGCATTTTTAAGTGCTGTCAAGATGAGGCATTGAAGGCACACCTGTTTACTTCACTGTTAGAGGCTTTAAGAGAAATGTCTAAGGATTTTACTTGTGTTTCAGAGTTTAGCATTACTGAAGAGGTTTTAGCATTCTGTAGGGGGACAGAGTGATTTTTTTTTCCACGCTGGAGTGCCTCACAATTCTGGTTTAGTGAAGAGGGCCAAGTGAGTTGGAGGAAAAACAGATTCATAGAGGAGGTGTTGAAAATACTGATCCATAACAGTGAATTAATTTTTTTTTGTCTTAGTTGTTTTATGTAGGACTTTTTCAAATATATACTAATATCCACTGAATACTAATAATATTCTAGCACTGTACACATAAAGATTGGTTTAAAAACACGGATAGTGAGGAGTTCCCATTGTGGCTCAGCGGAAATGAATCCGATTACTATCCAGGGATGCGGGTTTGATCTCTGACCTTGCTCAGTGGGTTACGGACCCAATGTTGCCATGAGCTGTGGCGTAGGTCACAGACACAGCTCGGATCCCACGTTGCTGTAGCTGTGGTGTAGGTCGCAGCTACAGCTCTGATTCGACCCCTAGCCTGGGAACCTCCACGTGCTGCAGGTATGGCCATAAAAAAGACAGACAAACAAATAAATAAATAAAGTAAAATACATAAAACCTTCTAAAATGTAGGAATGTAGTGGTTAACCCTTAAACTTTAAACCAAGAAAAATTCTTTTGTCTTAACCCCAAAATACAGAAAAAGCCATGCTTCCCTTTGTAGCTGTGGGATTTGTCTTCTTAAATAAGACCTTGTGTTTATAGTTTTTTCTGGCAGTAAGCTCCTAGTAAAATTTTATAATACAAATAATTGAGTACTGCTTCAACTTTGTTTTATGCTTTACTATAAGAATGCTGAGTCACAAAATCTTAAATTAGGAAATTGTCAGAAATAGAAAAGGTGGAGTTCCCATCATGGTGCAACGGAAACAAACCCGACTAGGAACCATGAGGTTGCAGGTTTAATCCTGGCCTTGCTCAGTGGGTTAAGGATCTGGCGTGGCTGTGAACTGTGGTGTAAATCACAGATGCGGCTCGGATCCTGCGTTGCTGTGGCTGTGGCGTAGGCCGGCAACTGTAGCTCCCATTAGACCCCTAGCCTAGGAGCCTCCATATGCTGCGGGTGCAGCCCTAAAAAGCAAAAAAAAAAAAAAAAAAAAAAAAAGGTTTCAGAGAGAGTTTAAAAACATTCAGAAGGGTTTTGGTTTATCAGTTGAAGACAGTAATTTGATTGCATTTTTGTTGCTGATTTCTTCAGTCAAGCAAATCTGGTATTAAATCTTATATGTTCATCTAAACTTACAGTCTGCTATAATGACTGACATAATGTTTTATTCATGGCAGACTTGAAGAGTAAGTTAAATGACTTGCTATATCTTAAGGAGATCAGTGGGCTATATATAGTTAAGATGCTATATACAATCTCCTAGAACTAGCTCCAAAAAAAGAAAAATATATTTGATTTTTAGGTATAACTTAGACTCTGGAAAGAGGCTAGGATTAGGGTCTGTCTCGGCTGTTTTACCTTAGGCGTGACTCTTCAGCTCTGTTTCTTCATCTTCAAAGTGGGAAAAATAATAGTACCTAATTCATAGGATTGTTTGAGGAAACAATAAAATGGTACATTTGAAATACTTAGCACCGTGTCTGGAATGTAGTAAGTACTGCGTATATGGTTTTGGAGAGAAAAAAAAAAATGCTTGAATGCATTGGGGTCTGGGTTCTACATCTTTCTCTTGGGATAGTTCAGTTTCCTCAGGTCCCCAAGGAAGACGGGTCCTCCTGTGTCAGCATGATGCTTCCCTAAGGCAGGATCGATTGGTCCCAAATGGCCCAAAGGAGTAGCTACATGAGAAGATGGTATTGACTTGGTTTGAAAATGTTTTTTCTCTTTATATGCTTTCTTCTTACTTTTTTTTTTTTTTTAAACAGTGCCTTTGAAGATGAGACCATGAAGCTTCGGCAGCTGAAACTGGATAATCAGGTGAGCAGAGTCTCCTCTGTTGAAAGCAGTAGACAGTTGTACTGACCATGCCGCTGATGGTCTTGACTCTGACGCCTTGGCAGGGTCAGGGAAGGAGGACAGGCAGGAGAAGGTACTGATGTCCGGCAGGAGGCAGCGTCTGGACTTAGTGTTCGCCCAACCCGGGCTCTGGGCCATGGCAAGGCCAGAGTGCTCCGAGGACATCAGCATTAAAATTGGCCGTGGATTTATGGTTACTGAAGTTCCTTGGCATCTTTCATAAGAAGAAGAATGTTAACATTGTATTTCTGTATAGTAATTTGGTCCTGCTGCCTTAAACAGATCTCTACACTGTAACTTCATGTAACTGTAAGATTTTTTTCTTATCTTAAAAGGTAAATCTGAAAATGGTGGAGTTGCTGGGTCACATGGTAGCTCTGTGTTTAACTTTTCAAGGAACTGCCGGCCTGTTTACCAAAGCCTCTGAACCATTTTATGTTCCCACCAGCAATGTATGAGGCCTCCAGTTTCTCTGCTTTCCTGCCAGTACTTATGATTGTCTGTCTTTTTGTGTGTGTGTGTGTTTATCCTTTTATGGCTTCACCTGCAGCATATGGAGATTCCCAGGCTAAGGGTCTAACCTGAGCTGTAGTCACTGGCCTATGCCAGAGCCACAACAACGCCAGATCCGAGCCACATCTGTGACCTACACCACAGCTCATGGCAACACCAGATCCTTAACCCACTGAGTGAGGCCAGGGATCAAACCTGCAACCTCATGGTTCCTAGTCGGATTTGTTTCCTCTGCACCACGACGGGAACTCCTGTCTTTTTTGATTGGTGCGTTTTAGTGGGTATGAAGTGGTGTCTCCTTTAGTCTTGATCTGCATTTCCCTAGTGACTAATGACGTTAAGCATTTTTAGTGGCTGTGTGTTCTCTGTCTATCCAGGTCCTTTGCCTAATTTTATTTCTTTATTTCTTTATTTTTATTTTATTTTATTTTATTTTTTGCTTTTTAGGGCCGCATGCCATGGCATATGGAAGTTCCCAGCCTAGGGGTCCATTTGGAGCTTCAGCTGCCAGCCTACACCACAGCCACAGCCACACCAGATTCGAGCTGTGTCTGCAACCTACACCACAGTTCATGGCAACGCTGGATCCTTAACCCACTGAGCAAGGCCAGGGATTGAACCCAGAACCTCATGGTTCCTAGTCAGATTCGTTTCCGCTGTGCCATGATGGGAACTCCTATTTTTTTATTTAAAAATTTTTTTTTCCTTGCCTATCTTTAAATTGGCTTAGCATCTTTTTGACTTTGAGTTGTAAGAATTCTTTATATAGTGTAAATCCAAGTTCCTTACCAGAAATATTTTTTGTATAAGATTTTCTTTAATACTGTGGGTTGTCTTTTTACTTTCTTGATGGAATCATTTTTAGCACAAAGTTTTAGCTATTTTTTCTTTTGTCACTTGCACTTTGGGCGTCATACCTGAGACCATGGCCTACCTAAGGTTACAAAGACTTGCTTTTGTGTTTTTTTCTAAGAGTTTTACACTTTGTGACCTGGTTTGAGCTAATCTTTGTATAATCTTTGTGGATCCAGAATCACTGTTTTGTACGAGGATATCCAGTTGTCTCACCACCGTTTATTCCCATCGAGTATATTGTGCTTTCATTTTTACTACTCTTACTAGGCACTGCTATTTTCAGGGTTTGTGACTCCTTAACTAGCTACAGAATGTAAAGATACTCAGATTCTTCCAGTGATTGTGTTCAGACAGACAGGGACACACCTGAGGTGGAGAGCGTTAGTGCCATCTGGTGGACAATGGGTTGAAGTACAACATAGGCCCTTTGAGTTGGCTTCCCCCGCTGTGGCTGTGTACCCTTAGAGAGGTAGTCATCAGTGCTTCAAATTGAAGCTTTAGGACGTCTAATTTAGAACTCTTATTCTCATCCTCCCACCGTCTCACTTTGTGTGCTAGGCAGGTTGTTTATTTCTAGCCAGACTGAGTGACCTCTGGCAACCATTCTTTTTTTCTTTTTTGGTCTTTTTTTGTATTTTTAGGGCCACACCCATAGCTCACGGGGACACCAGATCCTTAACCCATTGAGCAAGGCCAGGGATCGAACTCGTGTCCTCATGGATAGCAGTCGAGTTCGTTAACCACTGAGCCACGGCGGGAACCCCTCTGGCAACCATTCTGATCTTGGTGGTTGTACCTTGTGGTCAGGTGGTCTTTTCTAAGAGTGTCGTAAAGTAACAGCCCGTCATCTCTAGGGCATCCTTAGAAAAGTGAGAATCAGTAAAGTCTCAAGCTATCCTTAATTTGAGGCTTACATGGGTTTTATTATTTTATTGGATAAAGTCCTCTGATGCCCTCCCCCAATATAATCTGCTTTATGTCTTCTTTTATTTGGGTATTACCATTCAGTATTTTGTACCTGGGGAACGACAGTAGGACCTACCACCAAGATTCTGAAGAAGACGGATTCATTGCATTATTGTTCAGTTTCCCAAGGAATTGGGAAATTTAAAGGTTTAGTTTGTGTGACACTTAAAAGTCCTGAAGTCCACATGTTTTAATTGCATACAGGGTATCGAACAGTCACCTTTGGCTCTTTTTCTTACCCCCCTTTTCTTTTCCAACTTTGTAAGGAGCCCTTTGTTTATGTAGCTTCATTTAAAGCACTCAGCTTTTCATGGAAGGTAAAAACATGAGTTGACACTTATATTGAGACTCAGTTAGTTGAGTACCTATTGTGGCTCAGCGGTAATGAACCCAACTAGTATCCATGAGGATGCAGGTTCGATCCCTGTCCTTGCTTAGTGGGTTAAGGATCTGGTGTTGCCATGAACTGTGGTGTAGGTCACAGATGCGGCTCAGATCCTGCGTTGCTGTGCCTGTGGCTGTGGCGTAGGCCAGCAGCTGCAGCTTAGATTCGACCCCTAGCCTGGGAACTTACTTATGCCGCAGGTATGGCCCTAAAAAGAAAGAAAGAAAGAAAGAAACTCAGCACCTCTCGAGTTCCCGTCGTGGCTCAGCGGAAACAAATCTGACTAGGAACCATGAGGTTGCGGGTTCGATCCCTGGCCCTGCTCAGTGGGTTAAGGATTCGGCGTTGCCGTGAGCTGTGGTGTAGGTTGCAGACGCGGCTCGGATCTGCCGTTGCTGTGGCTGTGGCGTAGGCCAGCGGCTACAGCTCCTGTTAGACCCCTAGCCTGGGAACCTCCATAGGCCATGGGTGCGGCCCTAAAACCACAAAAGACAAAAAAAAGATACTCAGCACATCTCTTCTCCTCCATCCAAATGCTGTGAGGGTGATTAGAAGTCAGGTGACAGTTTTCACCCAGATGACTGGAGGGTATATTCAGTAGCCATGGCCCTGACATTCACAGTTTGACTCTAGTGTTGCTTTTTCTTAAGTTGTTGATCTGAATGGGTGTGGCTGGCGTTGGCATGGATGGAGAACGGCTTCAGCAGAGACCTAAGTAGGATCACTGCGGCCAGGCGTCTAGGCTGCTTTTGCAGGTCTCAGAACTTGGTTTTGTCCCTGAGCCCAGATGTAACATGTGGCATCTAGCTTTCTGGCTCCCCTTTTCCAAACCATAAACAGAGTTGTACTTTTGTACAAATGCACACTGTTCAGACTTAACAACAGTCAGTTATGAAACCATATGCCGCTTTATTCATTCACAGTGAGCGCTCTATTTCTCCAAGTAGGTATTCATTGCTGTTGTTCACGATGCTCTGATCCTGAGAATGCGGTGCCCACGAGTGAAAGTGAAAGTGAGAAGGCTGATTGGTAAGCAGGGAGTCAGAGGAAACAGAATTAGGTAGTCCTGAGGGCTAGTTCATCTAGGCTGGGAAGAAGCTTTATACAGTTTCCTGTCCTCAGAAGGAGTACGCTTTCCTGGTAAATAGGACGCTCGTCTTCCAGAGTCAGTATCTGTCTTTCTTGGACAGGCTAGACAAGCTCTGTCAGACTCTTGTTTGTTGGCTGCCCTTTTCTAGACCACAAGCGGAATACTCCTTGTGTGTAGAACATCTTTTCTTAACATATGTTAATAAAGTGGATTAGTTGTAGCTTGTGTTTTTGTTTCATCAGCCTTTTCACAGTTGTTAGACTGTTTGAGACTAAGTAGTGTGGCCACACGGAGAAGCTGTGGCAGTTTCTCCTGTCTTTATACTTCACATTTATCATCTCTTCAGGCAGGTGACTTCTTACCCATTATAACGGACGTTTTAGTTGTTCGCAAGTTGTTCTAAACTCACTTTCCATTCCTTTTTCTTTCTTTTGGCTTTTTAGGGCTGTACCCCTGGCATATGGAGGTTCCCAGGCTAGGGGTCCAATCAGAGCTACAGCTGCCAGCCACAGCCACAACAACATAAGATCTGAGCTGCATCTGTGACTTACACCACAGCTCATGGCAGTGCCAGATCCGGATCCAGTTGCTTTTTTTTTTTTTTTTTTTGCTTTTTAGGGCCACACCTGAGGTATATGAAAGTTCCCGGGCTAGGGGTCAAATTGGAGCTGCAACTCTGGCCTACGCAACAGTCACAGCAACTCTGGATGCGAGCCACATGTGCAACCTACACCACAGCTCTCACTGAGCAAGGCCAGGGATTGAACACGTGTCCTCATGGATGCTCATTGGGATCGTTACCAGTGAGCCATGACAGGAACTCCCCTAAGCTGCTTTCTAATTGGAATATTCCAGTTGCCATTTGTTTCCCCATCTTACCCTTGGCCCTAATTTGTCTGATTGCTAATTACATAAAAATGGGCAAGAAAGCAAAACTTACTGCTCTTTAGCTGATTAAAACATGAAAATAGTTTGGGCTTTAGAGGACAATAGGTTTTTTTTTTTCTCTTTCAAAAGTAAGAAAATACGGAAAACTAGAAAAAGGAAAAATAGTCATCCATATTCTATCACCCCAAGAAATCACTGATAGCATGTTCTTTCATCTTTTCTCCTATTCATGTGTGTCTATATATTTTAAACTTGTGATCATGCTTTGGTAATGTTAATTACTATGTGTTTTTAATAGGCTTGGATTGTCTCAGCTTGGTTAGAAATGCATTTATAGGAGTTCCCGTCATGGCTCAGCAGAAACGAATCTGACTAGCACCCATGAGGACACAGGTTCAATCCCTGGCCTCACTCAGTGGGTTAAGGATCCAGTGTGGCTGTGAGCTGTGGTGTAGGTCACAGATATGGCTTGGATCTGGTGTTGCTGTGGCTGTGGTGTAGGCTGGCATCTGCAGCTACAGCTCCAAATTCGACTCCTGGCCTGGGAACTTCCATATGCCATAGGTACAGCCCTAAAAAGCAAAAAAAAAAAAAAAAAAGAAAGAAAAAAGAAATGCATTTCTATCATTTTGATAGATCTCTATAGATGTTTAGCAAATATTAAATGAAGTGAATGAATCCTTACCCTTGTTTGTGCCTCGATTTTCCCATTTCTTAAAGTGGAAAATTTAATATACAAGAGGTTTTGTAAGGATCTGTGAAAAAAAAGAAAGAAACCTTTTGGTGTTCCCGTCATGGAGCAGCTGAAACAAATCTAGCTAGGAACCATGAGGTTGCGGGTTCAATCCCTAGCCTCGCTCAGTGGGTTAAAGATCGGCATTGCTGTGAGCTGCGGTGTAGATTGCAGATGTGGCTCAAATCCCGCGTTTCTGTGGCTGTGGTGTAGGCCAGCAGCTGTAGCTCCAATTGGACCCTAGCCTGGGAGCCTCCATATGCTGTGGGTGTGGCCCTAAAAAGCAAAGAAAAAAAAAAAAAAAGGGAATCTGTGAAAAACTGTATGTTCAAAGTAGCTGGATCCCGACCTCGCTGACCTGGCTGTAATGTCACAATTTTCCCCAGAGAGCGCTGCTGGAGAAGAAGCAGAGGAAAAAACGCCTGGAGCCGCTCATGGCCCAGCCAAACCCAGAAGCCCGGCCACGTCGGTCCAGGCCAAGGGCCAGTGAGGAGCACACTCCCCTGGTGGAACCTCAGGCCCTGCACGATGGTGTTGTTCTGCACGGTGAGTTCTAGCAACATCTCCCCTGCTGCAGCCAGGACCAGAGGGACAGTTAGCGTCGTTACTAGGTACCTTCATGAACCTTTGTAATCACTCTCAGGGCCTTTGAGTTAGAATACAAGCAGTGGTCTCATCAGTGGGGGTCCCTTAAAGTTCACGTCCATCCTAGAACTGTTGTTTTAGGTGCAGAACTGCCAATTTCCAGAGCTTTCTAGGCTTGATGGTTACCTCATGGCAGAATTAACCCTGAAGCCAGGAACAGGTCTTCTTCCTGCTAGACTCAGGGACATCTGAGACAGTGTCGGGGAAAAGGAGGAATAGGGCCAAGCACCTCTAAATCCAGCCTCTTGGCTGCTGGCTTGGACAAGGTCTGGAATTCACAGAACCTACTTGGCTTTGTCTCATTCTCAAGTTCTGAAGTACAGCATTGGGTGCAGTCAGGGCATGTTGATAAAATGAGCACCAGAGGGTAAAGCGGGTTACTCCATTAACAAGTGTCCTCAGGGATATTAAGGAAGGAGGAGAAGTGAAACCTATGCCACAGCTCATGGCAACGCTGGATCCTTAACCCACTAAGTGGGGCCAGGGATCGAACCCGCATCCTCAGGGAGACTGTGTTCTTAAGTGGGATAATTTAATTTATGAGAAGTTGTGTAAGGATCTGTGAAAAAGTGCTTAACCCGCTGAGCCACAATGGAAACTCCTGGAGGTTCTAAATTCGGATCATATCACCAAAAACCACCCAGCCTAATAGTGGATCACACTTTCTTCTTTTCTCTTTTCCTTTGGCCCCAGGCATTGACGGTCCCGCTGCCTTCCTGAAGCCAGATGCTCAAGATTTGGAAACCAAACTTCGTGTTCTCTCAGTGGGATCCTCTGCCACAGAGGAGGAGACTGAAGGAAGTGCTGAGGGGGAGAACACCGGGGGCCCTGCCTCCAAGTCAGATCTTCAAGACATTCTCCAGAGACATGGTGAGGCAGTAGGTTAATTAAGGAAAATAGAAAATGTCAGCAGCATTAGCTACAATTAGGGCTGTTTCCTGTTTGTTTGTTTGTTTGTTTTTTGGTCTTTTTGCCTTTTCTAAGGCCGCACCTGTGGCATATGGAAGTTCCCAGGCTAGGGGTCTAATCGGAGCTGCAGCCACCAGCCTACACCAGAGCCACAGCAATGCGGGATCTGAGCCGCATCTGTGACCTACACCACAGCTCACGGCAACGCCGGATCCTTAACCCACTGAGCGAGGCCAGGGATCGAACCCGCAACCTCATGGTTCCTAGTCGGATTCATTAACCCCTGAACCATGACGAGAACTCCTGTTTCCTGTTTTTGACATTTTATTTTTCGTCCGCACCATTCCTTCAGTAGGGTTGCTGGTGGGCACCGTACTCCGCCTCTGTTTCACAGGTTCTGTTCCTCTGGTGATAGGGGAGAGCTAACGGCCAAATTAAATCGACACATACCCCGGCTGAGACTGCTAGAGCCTTTATCGTGCCAGTTGGAGTTATCATTCCCATAAATGTCCCTGTACCTTTCAGAGGTCCCTTGTAGTTGTCTCCTTCTTAGAGAACTGATTTTGTAGTGAGAGGGGTTTGCGTGTCCCCTTCCCAGATGAGCAGACTGGAGGCCAGTGCCGATCCTGAGCTGGGTGCCCACTTTGCTGTCAGTGAGCGCTGCTGTGGCCTGGGTGTGACGGGTAGAGTAGGTGCCGAGTCCTCTTCGTTCATTGAGAAAACAAGTGTTGCATGTGTGCTATGTGTCAGGCCTTCTTCTAGGCACTTAGGATGCTGTTGAGCACACGGTTCCTGCCCTCGTGGAGCGTTTATTCTAGTTGAGGCTTCGCGGACCTGTGTAGCCACAGGAACGTGGAGAGCGGTACCCAACCCAGAGCTGATCCAGAGAAAGTGATGTTGAAACCAGAGCCTCATGCCTGAAGAGGCGCGGCAGTTCAGAAGGGCCGGTGCCCAGAGTGTGAGACCACGAGGTAGGCCGGGGAGTGTAGAGAGGTGAGCTGGACAGGTAGGTGGGCTCCAACTGTAGGGCCTATAGGCCATATTAGGAATTTTTCATCTGAATAACAGGAACCTATGAGGGATTTTAAGCTGGGATGCTCTTAGATTTGGCGTGTAGAAAAATTACTCTGTACTATAAAGAATGAATTGGAGGGGCAAGTCTGGAAGCAGGAAAGCTGATTAGGAGATGGTTTGGCCAATGGCCTGACCTGGAGTTACAGTATGGTGAATGTGAGGGGGAAGTTGGGAGAAATAGAAATCCACTACGGGGCCGTGAGAAAGGATGAGAACAGCATCGACAGAGGTGGTGATTAAGCTGAGCCACTAAGGATGCACGTCCTCCTGTGCACAGGCGTCAGCTCGGAAGCAGTTGGGGACTGACACTGTGGCTGTCTTCTGCATGTCAGGCACTTGACATACGTTAGCTCTTATCTGTGACAGTTCTATGAGGGGTTTATACACATTAACCTCTTTTTTTTTTTTTTTTTTTGTCTTTTTGCCTTATCTAGGGCTGCACCCGCGGCATATGGAGGGTCCCAGGCTAGGGGTCTAACAGGAGCTGTAGCCGCCGGCCTACGCCACAGCCAGAGCAACACGGGATCTGAGCCGCATCTGCCACCTACACCACAGCTCACGGCAACGCCAGATCCTTAACCCACTGAGCAAGGCCAGGGATTGAACCCGCAACCTCATGGTTCCTAGTCAGATTCGTTAACCACTGAGCCACGACGGGAACTCCTAACCTCTCTTTTTTACATCAAAGAAAATTGGGTCTCAGCCTAAGTAATCTGTCCTAGACCACAGTGCTAGTTAGTTAGGTGGCACACTTGGCAGAAGAAATTCTGTGTACAAAGGCATCAGGTGTATAAAGCATGATATGTCTGCGCAAACCAGGGCAAATGGCCACAGTATGGGGTGTGGCACAGGCAGCGTGTGACATGGCACAGCTCTGGAGCCAGCTGGCATGGTTTGGAATCTCAGCTCTGCCACATCTGTCTGGTAAAGGGGGGAAAAGAGTTAACTTTTCTTTGCTTCCTTTCCCTGTCTGTAATACGAATGTGATCATGGTAATTCTCTGTTACTTTTTTATGCTATTATGAAAACAAAAGACAACAAAAGATGTGGCATCAGAGCTGAGAATACTCTGTTGAACCAAAAATGAAGTTACTTACCCAGGTTATCAGGCTGAATCGTGGCAAACAGATTTCCTGATTCTTATCCCGCACTGTGGATACCAAGCAGTCCCTTTTACTCTGCCCTGTTAAGTGACTGCCGTCCTTTCTCAGAATTGGTCTTTCAGGACCAGATGGAGTAAATGCCTTTTAAGTCTCAGCGAGTTACATCTTGACCATAAAACCCAGTAAGTGCTCGCTTGATTAAGATTTAAGAAGCCTTGGAGTTCCCATCGTGGCTCAGTGGTTAACAAATCCGACTAGGAACCATGAGGTTGCAGGTTCGAACCCTGGCCTTGCTCAGTGGGTTAAGGATCTGGCATTGCCATGAGCTGTGGTGTAGGTTGCAGACGCAGCTTGGATCCCCCATTGCTGTGACTGTGGCGTAGGCCGGCGGCTACAGCTCCTGTTAGACCCTGAGCTTGGGAACCTCCACATGCCGCCGGTGCAGCCCTAGATAAGGCAAAAAGACAAAAAAAAAAAAGATTTAAGAAGCCTCATTTGTAAGATTTATGTTCCCTAAGTGGGTCGTAGTTGCTTGTTCTTGAGGAGTCCTTCATCTCCATCTTAAGACATAGATTTGTATAAACTGAGTTCTCGGTATAAAAATGGCATTCAAAAACATACAACTATAAACATATTACTCATTCCATATGAGAGTGAGATTCCCAAGAGTTTTACGGCTTTTTGCTAACAATAAAAATTTTACATTTTAGGAAAGAAAGAAAAAAACTGTCCTTCACAAACCAAATAATTTACTTTATAGTGGCTTTATTGAGATATAATTCACATTCCATACACTTTACCTATTTAAAGTATACAATTGATTGTTTTAGTATATTCACAGAGGTCTGCAACCATCATTACAGTCAATTTTAGAACATTTTAATGACCCCCCCCAAAGGAACTTCATACATGTTAACAGCCACTTTCTGTTTCCCTCCAGCCACCATCCCATGGCACCTACCAGTCTGCTTTGTTTCTATCCCTGCAGGTTTGCCTACTCTGATATTTCATATAAACAGGTCATACACTATGTGGTCCTTTAAGAATGGCTTTCACGCAGCCTCATGTTTTCAGCGTTCATCCATGTTGTAGCCTGTGTCCGTACTTCATTCCTTTCTGTTGTTGAATAACATTTCATTGTATGGATAAGTCACGTATTGTTCCTGTCTTCGTCAGGTGGTGGACATTTGGGTTGTTTGCACTTTTGGCTGTTATGAATCATGCTGCTCTGAATATTTATGCATCAAGTTTTGTGTGGACATATGTTTTTGCTTGAGATTCATTTTTTTAACTGGCCTTCATCTTATTCTTGCGTGTCCTTGGGAAAAACCAGTGTAAGACAGATCTTAGTTGTCCCTCCTCCGAGGTAATTGAATGTGGGCAGGAAATGGTTTGGAGAAAAAAGCCACCCTGCTTCTTCAAATGAGTTAACTGGGCTAATGATGAACGAAATGCAGGAAAACAAAAGAGTAACTGATGGAGAGAACAATGGATTTTTGATTCTTTTTGTTATGATAAAATATATATATAGTGTAACATTTACTATTATAACCATTTTAAAGTGTACTCAGTGGCATTAAATACATTCACATTGTTTGTAAAACCACCAGCAGCAGCATCTCCAAAACTCTTTCATCCTCCCAGACAAACTCCATCCCTGTTAGACACTAACTCCTCGTCCCCTTCCCCAGCCCCTGGCCACCTCTGTACCACTTCCTCCATAAATTTGACCCTTCTAGGTGTCTCATATAAGTGAAATCATGTGGTATTTGTCCTTTTGTGTCAGCTTATTTCACGAAGCATAATACCTTCATTCATTACGATTCATTCATGTTATAGCCTGTGTCAGAATTTCATTCCTTTTTAAGACTGAAGATATCCCATGGTATGTATAGACCACAGTTTATTCAACAGTTGATAGATATTTGGGTTGTTGCTACATTTTGAAAGTTATGAATAATGCTGCTATGAACATTGGTTGTCTAAGTATCTGAGTCTCTGCTTTCTGTTCCTTTGGGTATATACCCAGAAGTGGACTTGCTGGATTTTGTGATAAGTCTGTATTTATTTTTCTCAGGAACCACTATATCGTTTTCACAGTGACTGCATAATTTTTACATTGCCACTAGCAGTGCACAGAAGTTTCATTTTCTCCACATCCTTGCCAACATTTATTTTCTAGTTTTTGTTTGTTTGTTTTTTAAATAATAGTCATCCTGGGAGTTTCCGTAGTGGCTCAGTGGTAACCACCATGAGCTGTGGTATAGGTCACAGATGCAGCTCGGACCTGGCATTGCTGTGGCCATGGTGTAGGCCAGCAGCTGCAGCTCCAATTCGACCCCTAGGCTGAAAAGTTATGTATGCTGCAAGTATGGCCATAAAAAGAAAAAAAAAAGGTTATCCCAATGCTTGTGAAGTGGCATCTCATTGTGTTTGTGATTTAATTTTGCGTTCCCCTAATGACCAGTCATCTTGAGCATCTTTTCATGTGCTTATTGGCCATTTACATATCTTCTTTGGAGAAATGCCTATTCAAGTTCTTTACCCATTTTTGAATTGGTTTTGTTTTCTTGTTGAGTTGTAGGAGTTTTGTTTTTTTTATTTGATCTGGATATTAATCCTTTATTAGATGATTTGCAAATGTTTTCTCTCATAGACATAATGTTTCAAAGAGCTAAATTAGGATGGCAGCAGTAGGAAGGGAAAACAAGGGATGGATCTGGTGAGAATATGAAGAAAGAATTGTCAAAAATTAGATGAAATAGCTATGTTTTAGGTCAGAATAGCTTAGAAATGTTTTAAGTAAGAAAATTAAAGTTACCCTTGGTTTAGAGGTTTCTGGCCCTTTTTGACGTTCCTCCTTTTCTGCCAGGTATCTCAGGGAGTTTGAACTTTGATGAGGAGGACACTGACGGGGAGGAAGAAGAAGGGAAAAAATTAAGTTCTCAGTCACCGATTTCAGAGGCAGAGAGACCCAGTTCTGCATCCAGTCAGAAACCAACCACAGTATGTAGTTCTAACTTCTTCCTCTGGAACGAATGTAACCATTTGCTAACATGTCTTTGGAATTTCAGTGCCATTACTCAATGAGGGCAGCTTCCAAGATTTAAGCTGGAATTTACACTGAAAGCTTCTAACTCCCTAATTTCTTACGTCTTGAGCAGCTGCTGTGAAGCTATACCTCATTGTCGTACTTTGCTCCTTCATCACTCCCAGTATTCATAACTTCTCAGAGTTCTTCCTTATTTTGTTGGAAGACTGAAGACATGTGGGTCTGTCAAGAAGTCATTTTGTCCTTTAAGTGTTTCTCAAAGAGAATGTGAGCTTTTCTGACCCAGCCTTATGTTGCTTACGTGGGGCCGTTCTTTCAGGATACAGCAGCTTCCGGGACGGCAGCCCAGCAAACTGATAACCAGCTGGGAGAAATAGACAACTTGGAGGGCTTCGCATACAGCCCTGCCCCTCGAGGTGTCACAGTCAAGTGTCGGATCACCAGGGATAAAAAAGGAATGGACCGGGGTCTCTTCCCCACCTACTATATGCACTTGGAAAAGGATGAAAATCGGAAGGTGCGAGAAGCGGTTCTTAAGACAGATCTTGTGGTGGAGGGAGGGTGCTATGGGATGGGGTTGTTTTTTGTTTGTTTGGTTTGTTTTTTTGCTTTTTAGGGCCACACTTGTGGCCTATGGAGGTTCCCGGGCTAGGGGTTTAATCAGAGGTACAGCTGCCGGCCTACACAACAGCCACAGCCATGCCAGATCTGAGCCGCGTCTGTGACCTACACCACAGCTCAGGGCAATGCTGGATCTTTAACCCACTGAGCAAGGCCAGGGATCGAACCTGCAACTTCATGGTTCCTAGTCGGGTTCGTTGCCGCTGCAGCATGACGGGACCTACCCTGGAGGATGCGTTGTTAATGGGTCTTAAGAGTAGGGTGGTGGGGTGTGGGGGTGGGGTGGGCCCTCGTATACACCATGTCAAGTGCTGGGTTCTCTCTGTACCTTCAAAGAGCTCATGGTCTAATAGTCAGATCTACCCCCACCCCCAAGAAGAAGCGTTTTATTCAGAATGTAAGAAGATGGAAGAGGGTATTTGAGTGTAATTATTTTTACTTCCATCCCTTTTTGGGAGTTGGGGGTGTTCCAGTGTGCTCTTTGGTTTTTATTTTTATTATGGTGGAACATGACATCAGGAGGAAGCAGAGCAAGTTTTAGGGAATTGGAGGAATTGAAGTAGAGTGAAATATCTTGTTTCTTACCCTAGAAATTCCAGTTTACTTTATATGTGAATTTGAGGCAATGTAATACCAGCTAATGAACAAGTAGCTTGTATTAATATCAGGTCTAAGTGGATGGTTTTAAAAGCCTAGAGATGAAATGATAGCAGGATTCAGTGTTGTCATAACCACTGTTTATCGAGTGTTTATAGTGACTCGGGCATGCACTGTGTATATTATCACATAGAAGCCTTATGACAACCCATAAGATAGGAGTTCTTAGCCCTGCTTTATGGGTGAGGTAGTTGGGGCTTCAGGAATGACATACCTTCTAAGTCACACTGAGAAGTGGCAGCACCAGATTCAAACTCTGATTCCAAAGTGCTGTCTCCCCCGTCGTTGCCTTTCCTGCTTCCCCGTTACTGTCCGAGTCTAATAGGGTTTGGGAAAGATACACAGTATTCCTACCTCTGAAGTCACGGAAGTTCAGAACAACACCATACAGAACGCAGAAAGAAGCAGGAAAGCAGTTGCAGTGGGGGATGGATGGGAAGCCCGGGTCCTGCCTCTACCAGAGATGGAAAGACTCTTACTCTTGAAATTGTAAGGAAGCTTTTTCAGAAGGTTTTAGGGCTAAAGTTGTAAATGATTATATGGAGAATCAAGCTAGCAAATTTAGAAAAGTTGTGCAGTAGGGAAACCCCGATAGTGAATTTTGAGAAGCATTATGAGGGTTAGAAAAAGGGATAAGGACTCTGAGACTGGTCTCCAAGAAAACCCCAGTTGGCAGGTACACTGGTGCTGCAGTGGGGCAGCGAGGCCCCCAGGTACGCTGGGCCCTGGATGGGAGGCAGTGGCCTCCGCAGCAGCATCTGAGGGGCAAGGCCACAGAGCTGTCAGAGGCGAGGCCGGGGACAAGGAGTGGATGCCCCTCCCCAAGCCAGGTTGCCTGGTCAGGGATGTGAAGGTCAAGTCTCTGGAGGAGACCCATCCCTCCAGGAATCTGAGATGACTAACTTCTCCCTGGGTTGCCCCAAAAGGAGGAGGTTTTGAAGATTATACTAGAGCAAAAGGCTTGCTGGCCTGCAGAGCAGGGTCAAGGTTTGTCCAGCTATGGCCACCTCATAGTTTTTCATCTTTTTTTTTAGGGCCGCACCCGTGGCATATGGAAGTTCCCAGGCTAGGGGTCGAATCGGAGCTGCAACTGCTGGCCCACACCACAGCCACTGGTTAATGCTGGATCCTTAACCCACTGAGCGAGGCCAGGGATCGAACCCTTGTCCTTGTGGATGCCACTTGGGTTTGTTACCACTGGACCACGAGGGCAACGCCTTCATAGTTTTTCAACATGGAAAAGTAAAGTGAGTGAAGCCTATTTTTTTATTTCTTAAAGGCCCAGAGATTGATTGCTTGGTACCTGACAGGTATCCGCTGACTGAATAGGCAGGACAAACATGGCAGCTCTCTTGAGTTAGTTTTTTACTAAACATTGTTTTCTTTTTCTAGATATTTCTTCTTGCAGGTAGAAAGCGGAAAAAGAGCAAAACATCCAACTACCTTATTTCCACTGATCCAACAGATTTATCTCGTGAAGGGGAGAGTTATATTGGCAAACTCAGGTGAGAGCAGCTCACGTGATGCTTGTTCTTTCTGCTACCTTGATTCATAGTTTTAGAACAATCCATACCGTTTTTACCATGAACACGTGTTGGAGTCACCTAAGAAAGAAGGTAAAAGAAAATCGAAGGCCCTTCTTAGTTTTAATGCTACATCTCTGAGGAAGCGATGGCAGTGGGCAGGGGGCTTCTGTCTGTGACAGGCCCTCCTCAGTGGGGTTTGTGTAAGAGAAAGACATGCATCCTTGTGATGACGTTCTCTCTTGATTCTAGATCCAACCTCATGGGGACCAAGTTTACAGTTTATGACCATGGCGTCAGCCCAACCAAGGCACAGGGTCTGGTGGAAAAGGCCTACACCCGGCAGGAGCTGGCCGCCGTCTGTTACGTGAGTGCTGTCCTCCTGCTGTCCCGCTGGCACTTCATGCTTCGCGTAACCAAGCTTCCCTCCCAAACTCGTTTCTGTATATTCAAGTGTAGTTATTTGTGAGTTGCTGAGTTTAATAGCATTTACTGTTTTCATGTGTCCTGCCTTATCTACTCTTCTCGCTTCCTAATGCCGTTGTGACTCAGACCTTCATTGCGCTTACCCGCTGGCTAGAGGCTGCCCTGAGTTAGAAGCTGTCCTCTTTGCTTTCCTTCTCCTTCCTGTCCGTCCTGTACCCCTGCCGTAAGTGCTGCTGCCGGTCTCCTGCCTCGTGCCCTTCCATGCTGCCCCTTGGGAACACAATCTAGCCCAGACCCTGCACTGTCCTTTCACGCTCCTTGGGTGGCGCGCTCCCCGCCCATTTCCGTTCTTCCTGTGCCCCATCGGGGTCTCTGCCCGAAAGCCTGCCCCTAGCATCCGAGCCTTGCCTGTCCGCCAGTGCCCTGGCCACGTGGTGTGCTTCCTCCCGTGACCCATGTGCTTCACCGGCCACTGCTTCTTCAACATGATCCTCCTCTGCCAGTTTGTAAGCGCCTCTTTACTGCCATGTCCACACGGACACCGACCCGGACTTGGCATGTAGGAGGCATTCAGAGTGATGGAGCCAAAGAAAGCAAGAAAGCATTAACCCTGCTCAGTTGTTGCTTTGATCCCCAAGTCTCAACTTCCTTCATTAGATTCCTTCATTAATCATTTGGTTCCCATGAGATTTTATCTAAGTGACAGAGAACCGTTTGACTTAACACTTGATCGTGTATAGTATGTTTAAGTATGAAGCTCTCAGCTTCAGAATCAATGTAGTATTTTATAATCATGCCTGACTTGAATCTGTGTGTGTATATGAGTGCACACACATCCACGTGTTTACTGTGCTTATTTTATTCACATATAATCTGCCTGGCTGGATAGGCATTTGAGGTTTTTCACCTCCAGGTCCAGGCTCTATTTAGTTAAGACTGTAATTCTCGCTGAATGTCATGTGGTGCCCTGCCCGAATTGAGAAATAGACAGTTACTGATGATGACAGAATTGAACAGTTTGCTCACAATTGTCTGAAATTTCACTAAAGACTAAAAGAGTAATTAAAGTTTCAAGTCAATAAAATGTTCTCAATGCCGATGTTTAAAATAGATGTAAAAAAGGAAATAGTATTGTTTTCCTGATCTTGATTCTCTGTTTCTCTTTACTACAGTAAAGTAATAGAATAGTTTTTTAGGGCCCTTGGCATTGTCAGCATTTTACATGCCCCGGAGAGTCTCATGTAAAGGAAGTTCCTGCTTATTTCCCTCTCTGACAGGAAACAAATGTCCTTGGATTCAAAGGCCCCAGGAAAATGTCTGTGATCATTCCAGGGATGAATATGAATCACGAACGGATCCCATTTCAGCCACGAAATGTAAGTAAGAGCCTATTTAGTCAGCCGAGGACTCGGATGGAGAAGACTGCCGTACAGATTGGTGCAGGACAGTATTGGTTCTTCTAGAACCCAGGCTGGAGGAGGGCTCACACCTCCGCTGCCGGCCCTCCAGACCCTCAGGCTAAATGCAGTTGCAGGCCAGTTACTCACATGGTTGATTTGCAGCCACGTAGCCTGCAAAGAAAAGTGCTAGTCAGTCTCTAAGAATCCAGAAAACCTGGCTTAATTTCTGGCTTGCTTTGTTTTCTGTGATACTTTCTGAAATGGAGAAAATAGGCCTCCTCTGCCTCCGACCTCACAGTGCTGAGGATGAGTGACTTCTGGTGCTTCTCCCCTCCTGCAGGACCATGAGAGCCTGCTTTCAAAGTGGCAGAACAAAACCATGGACAACTTGATTGAACTGCACAACAAGTCCCCGGTCTGGAACGATGACACTCAGTCCTACGTCCTAAACTTTCATGGCCGGGTCACGCAGGCTTCTGTGAAGAACTTCCAGATAGTCCACGAAAGTGACCGTAAGCCCACAGGGAGGGTCGCCTGGGGATAGGAGGAAATGAGCATTTCCTATCCCTGGTGGGAAGCCATAGTCAGGAGAGAAGGATCTGAGAAAGAAGCGATTTCTTTGGAAAGACAGAGTTTTTGGCGTTTTACAGTCAAACTTCCGAACCACTTGAGGAGGGCAGGAGAGTATGAAAGAGTTCTTGTGGCAAATCGGAGAAGTCCCGGGGGAGGCTGTTTGGGAAGCAAACGCAAAGACACCTCTTCAGCAAAGGCTCCTGGCTGCTCCCAGCAGGCCGCTCTCCTGCTGCCAAGCCCCGGGCCTGAGTGGAATCGCAAGACAGGCTTTGCTTGTGGTTGACAGCCGCTCTTGTGAATGAATGCCTTTGTCCATCCTTCTAGAGGTTTCCCATTTTAGAGAGACCTGGTGATTAACTGACTATTCGGAGGATCTTTGTCTGTATCCAAGACGGGCCTTTCCCCAGAACAAGCACATTACCTCCTAACATCCTGATTTCTTTCTGCTTCTAGCCGACTACATAGTCATGCAGTTTGGACGCGTGGCGGATGATGTGTTCACGCTGGACTACAACTACCCGCTGTGTGCACTCCAGGCCTTCGCCATTGGGCTTTCTAGCTTCGACAGCAAGCTGGCCTGTGAGTGAGAGGAAAGCAGCCCTGGGCTTTCTCTCTCAGAGCTTTCCAGATCCGGAGCAGGCAGCCACCACCCTTGCTTTTGCCCCAGGATGTGAAGAGCGACAGCCTGCCTCTTTGGGCCCGACCCCTGAAAGCATGTAGTATACACATGCACATGTATGTACACCCCGTCCTCTGGGGCTCGCAGCCTAACCTGGGTGAGAGCTTGTCCAGCCCCCGCCCCGCAGCTTCTGCGCCTCAAGGGGCCGGGTCCTGTTCTTGGAAACTTGCAGCCAGAATCAGCTTTTCTGATGATCAGATTCTCAGGCCTCTCTTTCTCTCTCTCTCTTTTGCTTTTTAGGGCCTCACCTGTGGCATATGGAGGTTCCCAGGCTAGGGGTCAAATTGGAGCTGCAGTTGCCGGCCTACACCACAGCCACAGCAACTTGGGCTCTGAGCTGCATCTGTGACTTACACCACAGCTCACAGCAACGCCAGATCCCTGATCCACTGAGCAAGGCCAGGGATTGAACCTGAGTCCTCGTGGATACTAGTCGGGTTCGTTTTTGCTGATCCACAACAGGAACTCCCTTGGGTCTCAAAGATCCTTTCAGAAAGGGCCAGTTCCCTGAATTGTTTGGTCTCCAGGTCAGCGGCCAGACAGCATCTCCGCTGCTCCTTTCTGCGTGGCCAGTGCCTCCGCGGAGGCGGGGCTGTGTTGCGGGAAGCGGGCCGGCCCTGCCCTGCCCGGGAGTCTCCCCACGTGTGGGCCTGGCCATTTTCCAGGATGGACCCAGGGTCGTGAAGGCACTGCACTGAGTCGGGGTGGCCGCTTCCTATCCAGAGGGGATAGGAGGAGGGACCAGGCCTCCACCCTCGTGTAGCTTGTATCTTGTGTCGGTGACCACGGTTCCCACGGTATTATGTCAGTGATCCTCTGTCCACCACCCAGCATGTGGGGAGGGGCCCTGGGAGCAGTGCTCGGCTCTCTGCTTTATGGGGGGAGTGTGGCTCCCACCCCTCAGGGCTTGCTGTCCTCTCCACGGGGCTCGGAAGGCACTACGTCAAGGTCACCGCCCTCCCGCCCCCCAGCCTCCCTCAGGGCCAGTTGGGTGGCTCTAGCGTCAGTCAGAGTGGCTGTGACTGATTTGTGCAGATTTGTGATCAGCCGTGTGAGTGCTTTAGCCTCATTGTCTTAATCTCAGTGTAGGCCGGGAGCAGCAGCTCTGGAGGGGACAGTCTAGTTAAGGCTGGGTGTTTGGCCGTGACCCTCATCGTTTTCAGCCAGGAGTGCCTCCCACTGCTGAGCTCCTGCAGCCGGCTGGGAGGGGAGGGGACAGTGTGTGGGCCCTTGCCATTGTCACTGTCAAGAGCTTGGGACCCCACTCCGCAAGAGGTCTCCTCCACCCTGGGGCCTGTCTCATCTGTGCACATTGTGTCCTGTCACTTCTCCTCCGAGACTGTAAGAGTTTTAGACTCTGCCAGCAAATCCCAGGACTCAGCTGCCTGTTCACGGCCTCTGAGTGGGCCTGAGGCTTGAGGATCCAGAACGCAGGGAGCCCTGCACTGGTGGCAGGTGGCTCCAGTGTCCTGGTGCCCTGAGCTCCGGCCAGCCCGGGGCACGGCTCCCTGCTGCGGGCTTCCTTTCTGCCCCCTCCCCGCCAGCAGCAGCAGGAAGGAATGAGACCCAGGCTCACCCCCACAGGCAAGCCAAGCCCCGCCAGCTCCGTCTGACACTGTCAGTCCACCTCAGGCCCGCTTCCCTCAAGTGCCTCATCCCTGCGTGCGCCCTCCAGCCTCCCACACCAGCATCCTGATTTGCTATCTGATGCGCCGCCTCGCTGACCGCAGCAGGCTGTCCACCCCTCTCCAGCTGCCAGAATGTGAAGTGTCGGGGGGGGAGCTTGGGGGGCGACTGCCTCTGAACTCTAACCCTGCTTCCTCCTGCCACCCTGGCTCACAGACGTGCCCCAGCTCCATGTAATTCCTGCTTGAGTGTGCAGGCGATTGGTTTTACATGAATCATATTTATACCTTTTGTACACTATGGAAGTAAAACATGATTTATATACAAATATATGTAACAGTGTTGTCATTCTTTTTTCGAAGCCCCATCCCTTGCAAGGCGTCTATGGTCCTGTTTTGTCACAGTAGCTTCATCATTGCCTGCAGCAGCGACCTAGTCAGTTCTTTGAAGCCAGGTGAGCATCAGCGTAAGCCTTTATTCCAGAGCAGAGCAGGAGTCTGTGTCCTGGAGACGTAAACCATCCTGCACTAGGAGTGTCCTGGACAAGTGACAGCCAGGCCTGAGAACCAAGGGCCCCAGAGGGTGGGGCCTGCCCTGCTCGGCCCCCTGGGGCGTCTGTGTTGCTGCTGCATCCTTATTCAGAAGCAGAACAAATTAAATACCTGGTGGCAAAATAGACCCCCTTGCTGTCAGTGTTACACGTAAACCTTATGCAGACAAACTGAGCACAAGTATGTTCACAGGTCTTTGGAGTTTCTTCCGTGGCTCAGTAGTAATGAACCTGGCTGGTACCCATGAGGGCACGGGTTCGATCTCTGACCTTGCTCAGTGGGTTAAAGATCTGGCGTTGCCGTGAACTGTGGTGTAGGTCACATACACGGCTCGAATCTAGTATTGCTGTGGCTGTGGTGTAGGCCGGCGGCCTATGGCTCCAATTGGACTCCTAGCCTGGGAACTTATGCCAAAGCTGCAGCCCTAGAAAGATAAAAAAAAGTCTTTACAAGGTCTTCCTGCTCTGAGTGTCACACAGATGAGGAGTCACTTGGGAGGGGGCAGAGGGAGCTGGGTTCAATCTCATTTTTTTTTTTTTTTTTTGTCCTTTTAGGGCCACACCCGTAGCATATGGAGGTTCCAACTAGAGCTACAGCTGCCGGCCCACACCACAGCCACAGCAATGCCAGATCCGAGCCGCGTCTGCAACCTACACAGCTCACGGCAACACTGGATCCTTAACCCACTCAGCAAGGCCGGGGACCAAACCTGCAACCTCATGGTTCCTAGTCGGATTCATTTCTGCTGCACCATGACAGGAACTCCTCAGTCTCATTTTTATAACTCTGTTTTTCTTTTTGGCCACAAGTTATTTGTGACAGTTGTATATGCTTTTCAGCGACCAGGAATAGTATCAATGGTGGTTGACCTGATATCAGCAGGTGGTTCGACATCTAAACAGGCTGCAAGAGGCTCTTTGTACCCAGGAGATTAGAAGATGGGAAATGGATGAGCCCCGCTCACTTTAGATAGTGTAACGGGTGCAGAAGTAAAGTGATGGCTCAACTTAGGCCTTTTCCCTGCCAGTGACTGGCCATGGGTGTTTTTCTTCCTCTGTAGAGTGAAGGGGTTTGTTAGGTGATCTCCTGTTCTTGAGTGATGTGATTCCCTGCTCGTGCTGGTGTCTATCTGGAATTCTGCAATGTGTGGTTTGAATCAGGCTCTCTGGTTCCCTCCTGGGCAGCTCTGCACCATTCATAGCTGGAGACGTCTCGGGAGAAGTCGATGGGGCTGGAGCCAAGGGCCTGCAGAGGGGAGATGGAAGTGACGGACCAGGCAGTGAGGAAGCTGCCTTTCCAACCACCGCAGACTTCCTGCACCGTGGAGAAAGCTCTGGAACATTGCAAGCAGCCCTTAGCCTCCAGCTCCTGTCTACACTCCACTCCCGTCTCACAGCTGCATGGTTCAGTTCCTGGTCCTCCTGAACTTCCCCACAGGGATCCTGGTCAGTTCTGCCCGGCCCCTCACTCACTTTTTGGCCAAGTGCATTCGGACTAGTCTTGCCTCCTCTCCCTGCTGTGGGCTTCAAAGGCCCCCTAGCTGTCCCTTGTCTAGAAAGTCAGGGATGCCATAGAAATGCAGGCTCCACCAAGA
Organism: Catagonus wagneri; assembly: GCA_004024745.2. NCBI lineage: Eukaryota > Metazoa > Chordata > Mammalia > Artiodactyla > Tayassuidae > Catagonus > Catagonus wagneri. The sequence goes on from PVHT021183649.1 coordinate 4,908,450, forward strand.
TGCCTGTGGAAGAAGCCAGCTCACTGGCACCACCTCCTGACCCAGGGGGTGCATTACAAGTTATTAAAAGGACTAGCACAGATCCTGTAAATCAGATGAGGCAAACTTCCCAGGGGACCATGTTACCTGCACTTACTCAGTGCCTTGTGCTGTGGCACGACTCTGTTAAGAAGGTTCAGGGACAGTGACATCCTGGAGTTTAGAAAGTTGAAGTATTCCAGACAAGATACCTGAGATCTGGCACATATTAGGCATTTGATGTGGAATAGCAGCAAGTATCAAGATCATTATTTTTATTAGTGTTCTTTTAAAGTGAAACAATGCATTTTAGTTAACTTTCTTAGCATGGAGTTACACAAGGTGATTCATAAATACTCAAAGCAATTTAGGATGGTTTTCTGGGGGCTTTGGTAATAGGAAAGTAAAACAGCACAGCTTAACTAAACATCGTGTCCTGGTCTCAGACCTGATCCTACCTCACCTTCTTTCCTTTGTACCCATCTCTCCAGTCGAAGGAGTAGTCTAGAACCGCCCTCCCCCCCCAAAAAAACAGAGTAGGCTTGATGTTAATGGAAGTTTCTGAAATATTCCAAATAGGAAATGGGCCTCTGTGATTTTCTCCAACGGGGCCAAACTCCTTTTCATGTTGCACAGCTGAAACCCAGGAGTCAGGGTGCAAGAGGGGTGCAAGCCACGTAAAAGGTAGAGCTGGTGGGGGCCAGGGTGGGAGTGGGAGTTTGTTGCAACCTTTAATTTCACATTTTGGTGTAACACAGTGGTTCTCAAGCCTTGGAGTTTTAACACCTGGTTTAACACCTGGGGTTAAGCGCTGTCTATCACCTGGTTAAGCAATATCTAAGCCCTTGTGATGTTCAGTGATTCCAAGAGCAATCCATAGTTCCATTTCTTCTGGGTTAGGAAGGAAGAATGGTCTGAGAGGAAAGGAGGGTGGCAGGCAAGGGAGGCTGGGAATTAGATCAGGTTTGTTTTTTTTTTTTAAGGGCCTGACTTGTGGCATATGGAAGTTCCCAGGCTAGGGGCTGATTTGGAGCTGCAGCTGCCAGCCTACACCACAGCCACAGCCACGCAGGATCCAAGCATTTGTGACCTACACCACAGCTGGGGGCAATGATCCTTAACCCACCGAGTGAGGCCAGGGATCAAATCCATGTCCTCATGGATACTAGTCAGGTTTGTTACTGCTGACACAGCAGGAACTCCAGATCAGGATTTTAAGAGGGGGTCTAAATGCAATTTCTCAGGTACTAATGCATGCTCAGGAAAGTCTCCATCAGGGCAAGACAGAAGTGTGACCTTAAAAACAAGTCCTCGTTTTGCCTTTAGTCTGTCTTATGTTATTCTGTATCCGATATAGATAAAGACAGATTTAAATACTGATAATTTTGGAATTCCTCTGTGGTTCAGCGGGTTAAGGATCCGGTGTTGTCACTGCAGCTACTTGGGTCGCTGCTGTGGCGTGGGTTTGTCCCCTGGCCCTGGGAACTTCCACATGCCGCAAGTGTGGCCAAAAAGAAAAAAGAAGGGGAAAAAAAAGGAACATTTCATCATTGTAGAATGTTCTGCTGGAGAACGTGGGTCCTCAGAAATTTCTGTCTCAGGTTTTGAAAACTTAACCCTCTTCTTCCCAGCTCTCCTCCCACGTGGAGGTTGTTGCTTGACCAGCTCCCCCATTATTGTGTTGGTAGCTCGCGGGCCAGGGACCCGGACTTTACTGTTCATTTCTAGTGCCTGCCTAACTCAGTGCCAAGAACACCATACACCTCCAGTCTGTGGAATGGAAACCAGTGACAGGAGACCGAGGCTTCTGTGTAAGTGTCCCCAAGGTCATGTGACGGCGAAGCTGTTACTTGAACCCGCTTATTTAACTCTCCAGTAAGGTCATAATGATAACATGATTTTTATAACTTTCATTTTCAAAATACTGTATCGGAGTCACTGAAAAAAACTTTTAACTGAATAGTTGGAGGAAGCCTTTCAGGGCTTTTGATTTTTTTTCAGGGACCCCCAGAGATCTCTGAGAATTGTGTGGAAAAGGCTTCGACCTCGGGGCTCCAGAAACCAAGGCTTTCTGTTTCAGCCTGGAAACATACAGTGCTGGTCTGCGGGGGCTGACGTAGCAGAGTGCCGGGCTGGTGGCTTAAACAGAAGCTTCATTCTCAGTTCTGGAGGCTGAACTGAACCAAAATCCAGGTGTGGCAGTGGCGGTTTCTCCTGAGGCCTCTCTCCTTGGGTTACAGATGGCCACCTTCCCCCTGTGCTCTCACATGTCCTTCCTCTGCCAGAAGCCTGTGTCCTAATCTCTTTATAGGAAGATGGGCCCTGATCTCGGCAGATTGGATTAGGGCCCATCCTCAAGACCTCATTTTAACTTAATCACCTCCTTAAAGGCATCTCCCCAATCCAGTCAGATTCTGAGGTCCTGGGGATTAGGGTTTCAGCACACGGATTTGGGAGGCAGGGCACAAGGCAGCGCAGAGCACATATTCCCCCCAGACGGTAGACTTGCAGTCTGTTCCCTTTCACATTTCTCTTTGATGAAGAGATAGCAGAACTAATATTAGGCTTTTCAAATTACAGACTGCTTTTACTCTACAGAGAAGACAGCCTCCAATTTGACAAAGGTCAGTCTCTTTTGTCCTGCAAAACACAAGATGCGCTTCAGCTGGTATGGAGGAGAGAGTCTTCTTCAGGAAAAAAGCAGATAGAAATACAGCATGAGGAGGTTAGAAAAGAGAAGGGGAGTTCTCTTGTGGCGAAGCAGGCTAGGAAGCTGGCGTTGTCACTGCTGTGGCTCAGATTCTATCCCGGTCTAGGAAATTTTTCTTTTTAGGGCCACACATATGGCAATATGCAAGTTCCCAGGCTAGGGATCAAATCGGAGCTACAGCTGCCGGCCACAGCCCCAGCTGCGTGGGATCCAGGCCATGTCTGTGACTTACACCACAGCTCACAGCAACAAGGGATCCTTAATCGGCTGAGTGAGGCCAGGGATTGAACCTGAGTCCTCATGGATGCTAGTTGGGTTCGTTAACTGCTGAGCCATGACGGAAACTCCCAACCTGTTCCTCTTTTTGTTTGCGTTCTTATCTCTGTTAATGGTACCACCAATCGTTGAGCTGTCAAAAGTTCAGTGATTTCTGTTTCCTCCCTTCCTCACCTCATGGCCAACCTAGTCGCCGGTTCTTGTTGACTTTGCCTCTGGACTATTTCCTGGACTCCTTCCCTCATCCTCAACCTCGGGACCACTGCCTGAGTTTAGGACACCCCAACTGTCCAATCCAGTGGCAACACTTCCAGTCCAGTCCAGGAAGGTCTTACTTTCTCTTATTCCTTTTTTTTTTTTTTTTGAGGGGGGTCTTTCTGATGGTGGTACTGATTATGTCACACCTGTGTCTAAAGGGCCCTTCCCATGCCCCCTTTCAGCACAGGACACAACGATCGTCACAGCTGGCACCACTGCTGTAATCGCTTCTCCTGCTGCCTGTTCTCCAGTCACACCAGTTTACAAGGCTTCTCCTCACCTCGCCTTGTGTACTGGCTACCAGGCTCCAAGAGTCCTCCAGTCTCGATGCAGCAAACTCTTAACTTATCGTTCAAGAACTAGATCAAATATCACCTCTAACTTGGATTCCATTGTTTCGGCCCCTGGGTCCCACATGGTGCTCAAAGTTCAGTCACCCAATAGATGTTTGTTACATTCAGTAGCCAGAGCTTACAGTTTGTGCTCCATCTGGGGCCTGCCTACGGTCCCATGCTGCAGACTTTTCCGTGGACAAGGTGTGACCAAGCTCTGGCGTGATGCATCATTTAACAAGCAGGCCAGAATTTATATCCACATGAGAACTGCTTCCTTCCAAGTCCTCACCTTAAGAGACTGGATACTTTGTCCAGTGATGCTGTGATCACTCAGAATACCTTGGGAACACCTCTCTTGGAAACAACGTCAGCATTTACAGCACTTTTGTTTCAATATCCTCTGTGGTAGAAGGTTTCTGTTTTTAGGGGTTTTTTTTTTTTTTTTGCTTCTTAGGGCTGCACTTGCGGCATATGGAGGTTCCCAGGCTAGGGGTCCAATCAGAGCTATAGCTGCGGCCCACACTACAGCCACAGCAATGCAGGATCATGGCAACGCCAGAGCCTTAACCCACTAAGGGAGGCCAGGGATCGAACCTGCAACGTCATGGTTCCTAGTCAGATTCGTTTCTGCTGCACCACAAAGGGAACTCCGGTTTCTGTTTTTTTTTGTTGTTGTTGTTCTTAACATTTATTATGCACTTATCTACCCAGGAACCCAGCTAGAGCTGGGTGAGAGATAAGATTAATCAAGACATTTACTCCAAGGAAGTTTGTTTGATAAGTGAGATAAGATCTGGACACCCACTACAATACAGGGTTAAGTGATAAGGCTCTGGAGAGATTGGATTTGATTTTTGGAAAAAGCCAAAACTTCTTTGCTTTCAACCTCCCAACAGGGTGGATGACAGAGATGATGTGATTACAGTCTTGTTCCGAAGACTTCCAAACAGGAGCCCCATCTTTTCCAGAACTCCTCTTCCGGGTCAAGAGACTAAAGCCACCTGGCGTGTTTAAGACCCAGACTCCCAACTTTATGACGATGCTCCTCTATAGACAATCTTTGCCGCTGAATTATAAATTCTTAGAAGGCAGATGCTGAGGGCTTATCCTTCACTATTTTCACAAGATCCGGTGGACTCAGATGTTGGATACCTATCCACTCACTGAGTAACAGAGCCCAAACCTGTTTCCTGTCGCGCCACGCATGTCACATCGAGTATCCTTTCCCACGCGTTGCAGGTCCGCGCGGGGCAGAAGAGAACGTCTGAAAGGGCTGTGTCGGAGCCGGCACGGGTGGGCGCGTGGGCTGCGTAACTGCGAGCCGAGTGGAGAGCTCCTGCTTCCTGGTTCCCCGGAGCGGCGTTCTCGGTGGGAGCTGCGGGGGAAGCGAGCCGCTTCCCGCGCGTCGGACGCCCGCCCTTACCCGGCCTTTCGTGGCTGGCGGGTGGGAGAAGCGCGCGGGCGGCAGGGCGCGAGGCCAGAGCCCAGCCCGCTGGGTCAGTAGGAAGGGTTCCGGCCTCGGGAGAGAGCGGGGGACTTGCCAGGAGGGGCAGGAACCCGGGCCCGGGGAGGAGAAAGAGTTGGGGCTGAGATCAAAGGGGAAGCACGTGTGCCGGGCGGCGGCCGAGGCCAGAGCCGGAGGCCGAGGTCGCCGCTGAGGGTCCGCGCTGCCGCCGCACTCCAGCCCGCCCAACCCGCGCCCGCAGCCCCTCCCAGAGTCCCAGTCTCCTCCCCGAGGGGCCGGGGCCGGGCCGCCACTCCCTCCAGCTCCCGCCCTCGGCCGCGCGCATCTCATTCCAGCCCTCATTCCGCACATTCCAGTCTTCCTTCTTTCAAACTCCAGGCAGGGGGCGGGGAGAGCCCGCACTCCCGGCTCCCGCCGCGCGGCCGCGTCCCACAGGTGAGTGGCCCCGCCGCCGCGCCCCTCGGCCGCGCCTGGGGCGCTCTTTCCTTCCCGCCTAGGACCTGCACGCCCGGCACGCCGACCCGAGCTCCTGTCTCCCTGAGGCGTCCGCTCCCGTCCCCTCTCCCCGCTTCCCTCACTCCTGCCCTCCCGCGCCAGCTCGGTTCCCCCCAGCTCCCTTCCTCTCCCGTTGACTCACCCCTCCAGGAATAGGGATCGCCCGTGCTTTCCCGTCAGGCCCCTTCTGGGAAAACTCCTCCCTCCACGCGCCCCGCTCCGCCCCGCTCCGCGCACCCGGCACCGCGCGCCGGGTACCGCGCATCGAGTACCGTGCACCGGGCGCGGCTAGTTGGGTTCGGGCCGGCGCGCGTCCGCTCCGTTCCGCAACCCGTCTTCCTCCCCACGCAGCCAGCCAATCGGCCCCGGGGCCAGAGCCTGAGTCTCAGTTCGCTGAGCCTCTGTTGTCCCTGCAGCGCCCTCGCCGGCCTCCCGGGACCTCGGCAGAGCGGCGGCTGGAAGAGTGGCGCCGCGCGGGCTCCGCGGGACTGGCTTGGCGCACCCGCCCACCTCCCCGCACCCTGGGACTGGTAAGGCGGCGGGACCGGACTGAGGGGAGAGCCGGACACGTGGAGGCGCGCGGACCGCGGCGCCGGGGTGGGACGTAAGGGCCTGGGGGGACGGGAAGCGCGCGGAGCTGGAAGCACAAGTGGCCGAGCCGAGGACGCAGGCGGTGGAAGAGACCAGCACCCGCGCCTCCTTTCTGCTGGGCGCTTCTGGGGCTCGGGAGAGAGAGGCTTGGAGGTGGGTGTGCGGACGGTTTTAAGGTCGAGGCTTTGCGAAGGCGAAGGAACCTCCGCAAAAGGTCTCCGCTCCCCGGGGATTGAGAAGTTTGGTGTGCTCCATGCGGAGGACCAGTGGGTCTGGGGAGCAGAACTCTCGAACCCCACAGCGAACGATTCCCTAGCAGGCAAACCCGGGACTCGCGCCTCCGTGCGCTTGTGTGTCAGGGGTTCGGGTCAGACCAGTGGGTCTGTGATGAGTTCACGTGGCATCTGACCGTCCTGCCTCTTTAACTTTGGGTGTCTGGGAAGGTGGTACCAGCTCGCGTATGACTCACCTGGCTTCTAGGAGGCAAATTTGTTTGTTTGGAGCGGAAGCGCATTTCCACTGCAGAAAAGTGCTGTTTTTCTGAAAGTTGAGCGTCTCTGAGTACTTGTGAAAGGCCACGGTTTCTCAGTGTGTATTTCCCCACGAGGATGTTATTTCTGGGCGTGACTGTTTTCTCCCTAAAGAACCTGGGCAAGGGGCAGCGTCTGGTGGTCTGTAGGCAGGAGCTTTTGGCTCTAGGAATAATTGGGAGTGTGTGGCCCCCAGGCTCTGTTGACCCTGGACCCGGCAGAGCTGGAAGGAAGTTGTCTACACCTGCCTCTTTCAGGCAGCTGTCTTTCAGGGGGATGCCCGGTTTTGTTCTTGCCTGGAAGAGTTTAGGGAACGAGCTGATGGAAGGTTAAAGGAACTTGAGATTCTTGCCTTTGGGTGATGGGACAGGTTGTTGATAGTGAGAGTTGGGGGTGTTTTGGGGGTTGGACCCCCAGAAAGAAGAGAACTTTTTTTCCCCCCTCTTTTCTCTTTTTGTCTTTTTAGGGTGGCACCTGCGGCACATGGAAGTTTTCAGGCTAGGGGTGCAGCTGCCAGCCTACATCACCGCCACAGCAATGCAGGATCCATAACCCACTGAGCAAGGCCAGGGACTGAACCCGCATCCTCACAGACACTATATTGGGTTCTTAACCTGCTGAACCACAATGGGAACTCCCAGGAGACCATTTTGAATCTTGAGACTTCTGTAGATAGTGCTTTTTATTAATTTTAATAACAATTTTTAAAGGTTACTTTCCAGTTACAAAATATTGGCTGTATTCCCTGTATTGTACAGTACATCCTTGGACCTTTCCTCTTTTTTTTTTGCTTTTTAGGGCCGCACTTGCGGCATATAGAGGTTCCCAGTCTAGGGTTCCAACTGGAGCTACAGCAGCTGGCCTACACCACAGCCACAATAATGCAGGATCCGAGCCGCGTCTGCGGCCTACACCACAGCTCACAGCAAAGTCAGATCCTTAACCCACCGAGTGAGGCCAGGGGTCGAACCGTAACCACATGGTTCCTAGTCAGTTTTGTTTCCGCTGATCCACAGTGGGGACTCCATCCTTGGGCCTATCTTAAACCTAGTAGTTTGTACCTCCCACTCCCCCAGCCCTCTACTGCCTTTCCCTGCCCCCCGCTGCTAACCAGTAGTTTGCGGTCTATATCTGTGAGTCTGTTTCTTTTTTGTTATAGTCACTAGTTTGTTGTACTTTTGAGATTCACATTTCAGAATTTGTTTAGATAGTCCTTTTAAAGTTGATCCCAAGAACAAGGAGGAATCAAACCACTTCTGCTGGTCCAGTCCTTCTTAGTGCTGCCCAGGAGGCACATGGAAGCATCTTCATTCTTCTTCTCTTTTCTTTTTTTGTTTTTCCGGCTGCACCCCTGGCATGAGGAAATTCCCAGGCCAGGGATCGAACCAGAGCCTTGACAACGACCTGAGCCTCTGCAGTGACAACACCAGATCCTTAACCCACTGTGCCACAAGGGAGCTCTGGTATCCTCATTCTTTATGACTTGCTAAACCTCAAGTCGCTTTCCTATCCACTGCGAAGATGCTTTAGTGCCAGCGGGGCAGGGGGGGGCCTGCCTCTGATTGGCTGGTTGATTTCTGGGGAGACCCTCCTGGACTCGTCTGTTTCCCTGAGTCTTCTTTTCTACTTTGCTTTCTGTTTTCTCTCCACTTGGGGTTTCACCATTTGAAACATTTTGGAGGAGGGGCTGGGCCGGAACCAGAGCCCACATGGCCAGGAGGCCGGCAGAGGGTGAGACTGACAGTGCGTGATGGGAGGCGGGGACACCGGCAGACCAGGCATCGAGGAGTTCTTTTCTTAATTCGCACAACAAGATGCTGTGGGCATAATGCTTAGGGCTTCTTGGAAGGGACAAGGCACTGGGTTGGGGGAGTGGGGAGGGGTCTCACTGCTGCTGCTCCTTTCCCGGGTACCCTGAGGATGAAGATGTTCTGCTGGGAGCATCTCGCCCTCTCACCTGCTTAGGTCAGGTGTTTGCGTGGGGCTTTGAGAGCATCTGGTCTAAAGATGAAGTAGAAAGGGTGTAGGTTTGGGACATACCTGGGTATAAATCCTGGTAGTTACTACTTTTAAGGCTTCAGGCTCAATTTCCTGAGTAACATGGGAAGGGTTAATTAATATCTGCCTCAAAAGTTGGTTGTGAAAATTCAGTGTTTGCAGAGTATCTCACATAGTGCCTGGCCCGTCCTGGAGACCCAGTAGCCAGTGTCCCTAAGCCTATTTCATCCTAGACCCTCTTTTTTCTGAACACCCTTTGATAAACTCGGCCCTGCTAATTCATGTTTATTTTGTGAAATGGATTGAGCATTTACTGGACACTCGGCCTTACGGGTCTCCTGCCACAAGCTTGGGAACCAGGTTAGCTAGTGGCCCAGGTAGAGGTGGGGGCTGGGCTTTGTCACCTGAGAGCCAGTCTCTCCAACTCCAGTTTTGCCTTGAACCCAGAGTGAACTTACTGAACGTGAATGAACTCTAAGATCAGCACCTAACTCCCTCATTCTAAAGATGGGAAAGCGAGGCCCCTGGTGGGATAGTAACTGGCTTACGGTTGCACAGCTGGTGAGTGGCAGCCCGGGGACTAGAGTCCACTCTGGTCCACTTCACATCTGTCTCCTGCTCTGTGGGTCCCAGTGCTCAGACCCCCGCTACCCGCTACCCTCTACCCTCGGCTGACAGGCCTCACTGGGGGATGGCTCTGATCCAATCCTGTGGCTCAGATAAGGCTGCAGGGGGCAGAATCCCTCCCCTCCTTCCAGCAGGAAGTGCGGTACCCTGGGATCTGAGAGTGACCTCTGGAAGGGGCTGAGGCACCCGCCTTTTTCCTCGTGGGTCTGCACTCTGCTCAGCCAGGCGGAGAAGGGTCCCCCCCACCCACTGCCCTGCCGCTGCCCACCTTTTTAGGTCTCCTGGGATACAGAGTCGCAGCCTCCTTGGGCTTCCATCCTGGTCTTGCACTAGTGACTGTCACAGAGCCGTGCCTGTCTGAGGCTCCTGTCCCCCTCCCCAGTGGCTATGGGGGACTTGGTGGCCGTGCCTTCCAGCAGCCGAGGTCAGTCCCGGGTTGCCTGTCTTCCTTTGCCCCCTGTGACCCTTTGCTGGCAGGGCTGGGGACAGCTCCCTTTAAGGCTCTGAAATTGGAGCTGAACAGCTGCTCCCCAGCCCCGCCTCCCGGGGGTTCAAGCAGCTCCGGGCCCAGGTGGAGGTGGGGGCTGGGCTCTGCTGCTGGCACAGTCTGCAGCTCCTAGGATCTGATTCCAACTTTGCCTTGACCTCCTTCTGAAATGACAGTCCTTTCCATGCATTTGGGCTTTCCGTTTAGATCTTAGGGAGGTTCTAACCACCTCCTGTGTGATGGGGTCCTGGAGCCTTCAGGGTAGCGCCAGGCTCTCTGGGGGCTTGTCCACTAGAACTCCGGTCCCCCAGGGCCCTGCCCACATCCTCCTGCCTTGAGCACAGGCCCGGCTGCCCGGCTGCCGTCCCGTCCGCCCGCCCGCTGGAGGATGGGCCAGGCCCCCGCCTGCTGAGGGTAGGCGGGCCCCCATGGGTGGGGACTGGCTTCCTTTGACCCAAACTCCACGGGAACAATGGACTTCAGAGGAGTCACCAGGGGCAGGAAATGGGAGCTGTGCTAAGGCTGGGTGACCCCCGTGGGGGATGGGATTGCATATCCGGCCTGAAGGGAAGGCAGGGTGTTGGGGGCAGTGCCGAGGGCGCTGGGGTGGGTGGGTGGTGGTGCTGCTGACACCCCCCCAGGGTGGGCCTCTCCTCCTGAAGGGCTGTTGACTCAAAACCTGAGCAGCTGGAACCCATTCTTTGGCTGAAGCTTCTGCTTTGTGTCTTCCCAGCAAAGGTGTCTGCCAGCCCTCCCAGAGCCCTGTCCTCCCTTCCCTCAAGCCCCTGAGATGATGGGATAACAGGCCAGTTTTGTTTCTTCCTGGCTCATGGCCATCTTGGCCTTGAGCCTCGAGTAATAGTTGACCGCGGTGGGCAGAGTCCTGGCTGGGGAGGCAGCAGGCCTGGGTCAGCTGGACGACAGAATGGGATTTTTTTTTAGCTCCAGTCAGAGCAAGAGGACAACCAGGACAGGCAGGGGGAGAATCCTACTCGGAGCAGCTGGTGGAATGTTCTGGGAGGTAGATTCCTCTTATCTGGCCTTCATCTTTGTAAGGGGACAGCTGAGCTGTGAGAGGGCTAAGGCGGGCTTTGGGAGAAGTGAGTCAGGCCACACTTGGATTGCTTTGCCTGAGTTCAGGTGACTAGATTCTCACAGAGCAGGTTTTTCTCTCAGAACCTGAGAGAAGCTTCTAGGGTCTGGGAGGAGGAGCCCTGAGGCGGTCAGGATAGCTAACTAGTGCTGACCTGGTTCATCCCCTGGGGTGGGGGACAAGGCGGGAGGCCCGGAAATGGCCAGCTGGTGAGCTGCTTATTGATCCCTTATCAAAATCCGAGTATTTGAACATGCAGGCTCCGCGACTTCAGCAATGAAGTGGAGCTGACTAGTAGCCAGCATGGGTTCACTCTACCAAGCGGTGGGAAGATCATCTAACTGGGGCATAGGATTTTCTGGGTTCAAGAGAATTCAGTGTGTTCTGACTGCTACCGGCGGTAAAGTGGATTTGCAGTTGGTTGCAAGACCACCTTGGATCCTGTGAGCCCACCCTGGGGTGAGGTGTCTAATGATGTGTCGCAGGGCTCTTTTGGCCTGTCCTTTGTCGGTTCCGTGGATGTTCAGGATAATAAACACACTGGATGACAGAACCAGAGTTCAGAATCATTGCAATTGACTAGAAGGCTGAGATTCGGCAGAACTCTGAAAAATAATATTTTTTTCTGTCAAAATTAATACAAGCTCATTATAGAAAACCAGGAAAATAAAGAACTACAGAAAGGAGAAAATAAAATGGTACACAGAACCATAACTCGGGGATGAGTACCGTTAATATTTTGGTGTATGTCCCTCCAAATTTGTGTTCATGCACATTTATATATATATATATTTTTTTTTTCTCGTCTTTTTGCCTTTTCTAGGGCTGCACTCGCGGCATATGGAGGTTCCCAGGCTAGGGGTCTAACAGGAGTTGTAGCCGCCGGCCTTTGCCACAGCCACAGCAACGTGGGATCCAAGCGCGTCTGCAACCTACACCACAGGTCACGGCAACGCCGGATCCTTAACCCACTGAGCGAGGCCAGGGATCGAACCCTCAACCTCATGGTTCCTAGTTGAATTCGTTAACCACTGAGCCACAACGGGAACTCCAATATATATTTTAATGTAATTGCAATTATACTCTATTTTTTTAGGGTTAGTATATAAACATTGAAAACCATGATTTTATGTATATGAATAATACTACATTATATGACTGTACCTCATTTAACTGTGCCCTACTGACTTTTAAAAATTGTTTTCGATTTTTAGCCATTCAAAATTACTTGACAAAATTACAGTGAAGTATAACCTCACACCAGTCAGAATGGCCATGATTAAAAAGTCTGCAAATAGGAGTTCTTGTCTTGGCTCAGCGAAAACGAATCCGACTAGCATCCATGAGGTTGCGGGTTCAATCCCTGGCCTTGCTCAGTGGGCTAAGGATCTGGCATTGCCATTAGCTGTGGTGTAGGTTGCAGACGCAGCTCAGATCTGGCATTGCTGTGGCTGTGGCGTAGGCCGGCAGCTGCAGCTCTGATTGGACCCCTAGCCTGGGAACCTCCATATACTGTGGGTGTGGCCCTAAAAAGCAAAAAAAAAAAAAAAGGTCTGCAAATAATAAATGCTGGAGAGAGGTAGAGAAAAGCAATCCCACCTACACTGTTAGTGGACATGTAAATTGGTACAGCTCTTGCCAATATGGAAAACAGAATGGAAGTTCCTTAAAAACTAAAAATAGGAGTTCCCTGGTGGCTCAGTGCATTAAGGACCTGGTGTTGCCACTGCTGTGGCTCAGGTCACTGCTGTGGCGTGAGTTTGATTCCCTGACCTGGCAACTTTTACATGCCATAGGTGCAGCCAAAAAACCAAACCAATATAGAACTACCGTATGATCCAGCAATCCCACTCCTAGGCATATATACCTGGAGAAAACCATAATTCAAAAGGATACGTGCATCCCAGTGTTCACTGAAGCAGTATTTATAATAGATAAGACATGGAAGCAACCTAAACATCCATCAACAGGAATGGGTAAAGATGTGGTACAGATATACAGTGGAATATTACTCAGCCAGAAACAATGGAGTAATGCTGTTTGCAGCAACGTGAATGGACCTACAGATTATCATACTGACAAATGAGGTTGCTTACATGTAGAATGAAAAAAAGATATAAAGGAGTTCCTGTGGTGGTTCAGTGGTTAACGAATTTGACTAGGAACCATGAGGTTGCGGGTTCGATCCCAGGCCTTGCTCAGTGTGTTAAGGATCCAGCGTTGCCGTGAGCTGTGGTATAGTTCGCAGACGTGGCTTGGATCCGGCGTTGCTGTGGTTGTGGTGTAGGCTGGCAGCTATAACTCCGACTAGACTCCTAGCCTGGGAACCTCCATATGCCGTGGTGCAGCCCTAGATAAGGCAAAAAGACAAAGAAAAGAAAATAAAAAAGTCTTACTGTATAACAGAATCATATTTAATACTTTGTAATAACCCATAATGAAAAAGAATTCGAAAGATAATACATATAAAACTGAATTACTTTGCTGTATACCAGAAACTAAGACATGATAAATCAACTATACCTCAATAAAAAACAAAACAAAATTACTTAATATCTAGCACTATTAAACATTTATTCTCAAGATGAAATCTAAAAAGCTGAAATGTAAAAATCCTGCATTTGAGTTCAGAACATCAGTTATATAAAATAGGAACTTACTGTCAATTCTTGTGGAAAAAAAACAGCTTAGGGGTTTTGGTGATAAAGGAAGGGGAAGGGAAATGAGCATTTATTATTTTTTATTTTTATTTTTTTGCTTTTTAGGGCCACACTTGTGGCATATGGAAGTTCCTAGGCTAGGGATCAAATCAGAGCTACAGCTGCGGCCTACGCCACGACCACAGCAACGCGGGATCTGAGCCGTGTCTACGACCTGCACCATAGCTCATGGCCACGCTGGATCCTTAACCTACTCAGCAAGGCCAGGGATCGAACCTGTGTCCTCATGGATGCTAGTCAGATTCATTTCCGTTGAGCCACGACGGAAACTCTGGAAACAAGCATTTATTAAGTGCCTACTGGATGCCAGGTGTTACTCTAAGCATCTCTCCTGACATCTTGACGTCTCTCTTTTAATCTTCGTAACAGGTTCTTGAGATAGGGTTTGTTTTTGTTTTTTAACCTCTGCTTTACAGAGGAGGAGCAAGTTACACAGAGATGAAGGCGAGGGTTGGAGTTTGCATCTGGGTCTGCCTGTCTCTTCTCTGTGTGGGACAGTGATTGGGGGTCTGTGTCAGGAAGGCCTGAGTCCACTGCAGTGCTCCAGCCATGGTGGGAGCCTCCTCTGGTTTTGGCGGGTGGACACCCCCAGACCTAGCAAGTGGACACCCCCAGACCTGGCGAGTGAGCTTGTTGACACTGTGAGTGTGGTGCTGTCATTTTTTTTCCCCCAGAAGGCAGCCCTCTGCAGCAACAGCAGATCGGCCCGTCTGATCTGAAGTCCATTTCAGGACTACGTGGTACTGTGTAATTTCTGTTTCGTCTTCTTCTTCTTCTTTTGTCTTTTTAGGGCCACACTTGCGGCATATGGAGGTTCCCAGAGTAGGGGCTGAATCGGAACTGTAGCTGCTTGCCTACACCACAGCTCACGGCAACGCCGAATCCTTAACCCACTGAGCAAGGCCGGGGATTGAACCTGCATCCTAGTGGATGCTTGTCAGATTCGTTTCCGCTAAGCCACGATGGGAACTCCAGAATTTCTGTTTCTGTGCAGAACTTGTTAGGGATGCTTTGCAGGAGTTCTCTTCATGGGGTGGGAGAGTGGATCAGATGACCTCCATGCCTTCTACCTCCTCCTCCTTGTGGTCCTGGCCTCAGGTTTCTCCTCATGTTGCATGTCGTAGACGGGGATCACACCCGGGGAGGAGGGAGGTGTTCCCCCACTTTGACATCCTGGAAACCCATCCTGCTGGGGGGAGGTGATGCTGGAGGGGAGGCTGAGATTTGGGGGTCAGGAGCCATGTCCCAGCAGTTAGTGGAGGCAACGTGGGAGATGTGGGCAGTGTTGCCTGCCTCCCGCCCCCATCACTCTTGTGCAAGCTGAGTGGATGGGTGTTAGGGTCAGGCTGCCGCCTGGAGGCTGGCGAAGGTGCTGTGAGCACGAACCTCAGAGCTGTGTCGGCCGATGCAGCCACATTAAGAGGTGAAAAGAAACTGGTCAAATGAATTTTAATAATATAAACAGACAGCGATAGAGATTTGTGTATCTATTCATATTTTTTTTTTGCCACGCCTGCAGCATGCAGAAGTGCCCAGGCTAGGGAATGAACATGAGCCACGGCAGTGACAAGGCCAAAATCTGCCAGGCCATCAGGGAACTTATTTTATTAAACTACTGTATCTAAAATATTATCGCTTAACATGTAGTTAATAGTAAAACAACATTCATGAGATGGTTTGCATTGTTTTTCATACAGAGATTTGGAAATCCAGCCTGTGTTGTATATTCAACAGCACACGTGTCAGTTGTACCAGCCAGTTTTCAAGTGCTCAGCAGCCACATGTGCCGTGGCCAGTTTTTGGACAGTATAGCTTCCCAGCCAGCCTGCCTGGGTTTGAAGCCCTTTCCTGCCGCCTATCAGCTCTGTGGCCTTGGGCAGGTTTCTTAACGGCAGTGTGTCTTGGTTTCCACCTCCGCAAGTGGGGACAATAATAATAATTGAGCTGACCTCATATGGTGGATGTGAAGATTAATAGATACTGTTTGTAATGTGTGTGGTTTGTTGTCTGGCACACATTAAACACCGTGTAAATATTTATCAGCTAAATGACCTATAACTGGTTCTTAATCCCTGGACAGGCTAGAGGTTTGTAAGAGGGAGATGCCAGTGGCTCTGCAGAGTGAAGTGGATTCAGATCAGACAGACTGATCTGCTGTTGCTGCAAAGAGGGCCACCTCCTGGGGGAGAAATAACAGCGTGCTGATAATGGGACAGGGTCCGTCCTCTCAACGGGTGTGTCCTGAGTATCTGGTGTGGAGGAAGAAGGCATCCTCCGAAATGCTCCGCCACAAATCACCTGACCTTGGCTTGTTTCGGGAGGCGGGGCCCCTTCCAGCACTTGGAGTCTGAGCAATAGTGCTGCTTATGCAAGAGAAGGAAGGCTGTATCAGTGCCTTCCGATACCCTCCTCGGAGCTCCGCCAGCCGCGGCAGCGCCAGCTCCTCTCTTGGCATCAGCCCCCTCTGCTTGCACCTGCCTCAGCCAAGCCACAGTGCTCACAGAGCACCCACTTTGTGCCTGGCACTGTGCCAGGTGCAGTGGGGGCAAGCGGAAGGGAGGAGCTGGTCTCTGTGCTCAAGGAGCGTACGCCCCAGCAGGGAGCCAGACTGAGGAGCAAACACTGAGCGAGGCATAGACGAGTGCTGAGGGGGTGCCTGGTAAAGATGATTCATCCTTATGGGGCTGGGAGCAGTCAGGGAAGGCTTCGTGGAGGAGGAGGCACTCAAGCTGGCTTTGAAGAACGGGTAGGTTTTGGATAGTTGTATGTACGCATGTGTGTATGTGTGTATAAGAGGGATGGAAAGAGAGAAGGCGGAAGGAAGAGCAGAAGTGTCTGAAAAGACAGAAAAAGTAGTGATTTCAGGGCTGCGGTCATGATAGATTAGAGGAGGAGAGAGAACTGGCCTTTTTAGAACCGGGTAGATTTGCAGGGCCCTCTGGGCAGAATCAGGAGGACTTTTTTCTTTTCTTTTCTTTCTTTTCTTTTCTCTTCTCTCCTCTTTTCTTTCTTTTTTTTTAAATTTTATGGCCACACCCACGGCATAGGGCAGTTCCTAGGCCAGGGATCGAATGTGAGCCCCACCTGCAACCTACACCACAGCTGTGGCAACGCCAGATCCTTAACCTGCTGCGCCACAGTGGGAACTCCAAGGAGGACTTTAAAATTTTTTATTTTTTTAATTGAATGCAGCAAAGTCTACTTCTTGGAATGTAGAGTCCTGTGGGCTTTGAGAAATGAATAGAGTTAAGTGTTCATCACCATAACTATGGTCCACAACCGTCCATCTCCATGGACAGTTCCCTCAGGCGGTGGCCCCTTCGCCCTGCGCCCATCCCACCTCCCCAGTCTGTTCTCACACCCGTGGTCCTGCCTTTTTGAGAAGAGCAGGTGGAATCCCAGTGTGTAGCTTTGGGCTCTGCCGCCTTCACTCAGCGGGATACCCCATTCGTTCAGGTGTGCGGATCAGCAGTGTGTTCCTTTTGGTCGCTGAGTAGTGAGGGGTCCGTTCTGCCGGGTCCCGCGGTGCGCCTGTCCATTCTGGGGTTGAAAGACTTTGGGGTGGCTTCCAGCCTCCGTTGACGTTGCAAAGCCTCTGTCCACGTTGTGTGTGGGGTTTTGCGTGAACACAGGCTCCTGTTTCTCTTGGATAGATCTCTCGGAGTGGGGTGGCTGGGTCGCACGGTGCATGTGCGTGTCATGCTCTAAGAAGCTGCCCAGCTGTTTCCACAGCACCCCGTTTTGCATTCCTCCCAGCAGAGCCCCCGTCATCCGTCCTTCCCACCTTCAGCAGTGCTTGGCGTTGTCAGGTTTCTTTCTGTTTTGTTTGTGCCTTCCCAGTGGGTGTAGGATCTCACTGCAGCTGGAATTTACATTTCCTTGATGACTAAGGGGTTGAGCATCTTATCACAGGCCTGTCTGCCATTCACGCAACTTCCTTGGTGAAATGTCTATCAAATCTTTTGCCTATTTTTTTTTTTTTCTTCTGATTGAGAGTTCTTTAATATTCTGGATACAAGTCCTTGGTCAGACGTGTGATTTACAAATTTGGGGATAATTCATTTAAAGAGAAAAACTGCAAAAGAAGATGGCAGATATGGGAGTTGGGTATCCTGAGCCTTGGTCACTCTTCAAAGGTGAGACCAGGTAGGGGGGGCTGGGATCCCCTCGAGAAAGACCTGCGGAGATGACTGTGACAAGGGGGTGAACCGGGCCTTCCTGGTGCAGAGCCTGCCTTAGAAGAGGAGACACCAGTGGTGTCTTGCTGGGCGTCTTCGCTGGCTGGCCGGAGATGCTGGTCTGCCCTGCGTGGTCGCGGGGCTGGGGTGGACCAACCCATCCAGAACAACAAATCCTTGTGCTAGGGGATCAGCCGCTTACGTGGCCTTGTTTCCAAACTGGATGATCTTGCATCCTGGAATGGGAGGTGGGGCCGCTGCCGGGCCCACAGGAGTAAGCACCAGGTGGGTGTGTGACGGGTGCGAGGGAATTAGTGGGGTGAGTTTCTGGGTCAGGGTGGGTCCTCCGGGGTGTGGCCACAGTCTGGGGTCTGAGGGCTCTGGGCCATTGGAATTTCTCTCCCTGTCCAGGCGGGGCAGCTCTGAGACAGAAGAGCGCTCCTATGGAAATGACCAAGGCTGGGGTGACTGCTGCCTCCTGCCCCTTGTCCAGGCCCAGTCTAGCCTGTCCCCCTGTGTCCTGGGGGCCGTGGTGCTGCTCAGAGGCAGGAGTCTTCATTCTTCCTGGGGCAGGCCTTTTCAAGGTGATTCAGGCCTGGGGAGCCAGGCAGAGCTGAAGGTGGAACTTGACTGCCGCTCTCCAGGGCTGCTGGTGCGGGCTCCCTGGGGCTCCTTGATGCCCTGGGCCCTGGAGGGCTCTGCTGGTGCTGAGAGCTCCTGCCTCGCCTTCTCCCTGGGGAAGCCTGCCCAGGGCCCCCACCTGAGGCCTTGTACTGCGTGGGCCCCCGGCCAGGGCACCCACCTCTCTGAACCCCACAGGACAGGCCCACCTACATGAGGGCGGCTGGTTGGTTCAGTCCTTTGCCTCCAGTTCTTTTGTGACTATTGCCTTATTTTGGAATCTTGAGAAGGACCCAGAGGAGAAATAAATGCAGGGCTTAGGGCTTATTCTTCCCACTTTTTTTTTGTTTGTTTCCCCAAATTCATTCTTTATTAAAAAAAAAAGTTTTATTGAAGTAGTTGGTTTACAGTGTTGTGTTAATTTCTGCTGTATAGGCAAAGTGATCCAGTTATATATATGTGTGTGTATATATATATATATATATATATATATATATATATATATATATGTATGTATGTATATATTACTCTCCACCTTTTTTTTCAAGGCCATACCTGCGGCATATGGAGGTTCCCAGGCTAGGTGTCTAATCAGAGCTGTAGCTGCCAGCCTACACCACAGTCATAGCAATGCGGGATCTGAGCAGCGTCTGCAACCTACAGCACAGCTCACGGCAACGCTGAATCCTTAACCCACTGAGTGAGGCCAGGGATTGAATCTACATCCTCATGGATACTAATCGAGTTTGTTACCTCTGAGCCACAGTGGGAACTCACTTCTTTCCACCTTTTAAAAGAATTAATAGCCTCCGTCTCTCTCTCTCTCTCTCTCTCTTTTTTTTTTTTTTTTTTCTTTTTAGGGCCACACCCGTGGCATATGGAAGTTCCCATGCTAGGGGTCGAATTGGAGCTGCAGCTGCAGGCCTATGCCACAGCCACAGACATGCAGGATTCAAGCCACATCTGTGACCTAAGCCACAGCCATAGCAATGTGGCATCCGAGCTGTGTCTGCAACTTACACCACAGCTCATGGCAATGCCAGATCCTTAACCTACTGAGCAAGGCCAGGGATTGAACCCATATCTTCATGGATCCTCGTTGGGTTCGTTAACCACTGAGCCATGAGGCAAATTCCCTGGTCTCATTATTTCTTGATACATCACCCAGGATCATCTTTGTTCAGCCAAGTGCCCAGCCTATCCTAGCCCCGTCTGTTTCTCTGCTTCTCCGTGGGCTGTTTTTGTCCTCCTCTCCCTGTCCTGCCTTCCCCCTGGGGACTTACCTGCCTTTTCTCTCTTCATTTCCAGTTACAAGTAGGCTGACTTCCTTTCTCTCCTGCATGTTGGTCCCCAGTCTTTTTTTTTTTTTTTTTTTTGCTTTTTGCTTTTTAGGGCCGCACCCGTGGCATATGGAGGTTCCCAGGCTAGGGGTCTTTCGGGGTCTTTTTGGAGCTACAGCTGCTGGCCTTCACCACAGCCACAGCAACATGGGATCTGAGCTGCGTCTGCGACCTACACCACAGCTCACGGCAACTCCTATCCTTAACCCACTGAACAAGGCCAGGGATTGAACCTGCAACCTCATGGTTCCTAGTCGGATTCGTTTCCACTGAGCCATGATGGAAACCTTGGTCCCCTGTCTTTTTTTGTTGGCTGTGCCGCGGCCAGGGATTGTACCTGTGCCACAGCAGTGACAATGCCAGATCCTTAACCCACTGAGCCACCGGGGAACTCCAACCTTTCACATCCCTTTCCCTTCTACCTCCTAGTGACCCTTTTTTAAAAAATGTGGTAAAATATATTTAACATAAAAGGCACCATTTTCTCTGTTGTTAAATGGGGAGGTCAGTAGCATTAAGTACAATTTTGTGATACCATCGCCATCTGTCTTCAGAACTTTCTCATCCTCCCAGACAGAAACACTGTCCCCATTAAACCATAAATGCCCCGCGACCCCAGCACCTGGTAACCTGTCTTCTACTCTCTGGTCTTTATGAATTTGCCAGCTTTGAATATTTCATACAAATGGAATCATAGACTATTTGTCCTTTAGTGTGTGGCTTATTTCACTTAGCATAATGTCCCCAAGGCCCCTCCACGCTGTAACAGGTGTCTAAATTTCGTTCCTTTTGAAACTGAGTGATAATTCACTGACTGGGTGGATGATGCTTTGTGTACCCATTCATCTGTTGATGAGGATTTGGGTTGTCTCCACCTCTGGGCCGTCTTTCTCTACCAGATGTGGTCGTTCCCAGGGCCTTGCTCACTGCCCACTGGACTCTTCCCTCTCCTCCTGCCCTCACATTTGCCTGTGATGGTTTAGCGTGTCCCCGGGTGCACTGGATTCTTGTCATTCACGGAGGTTCTAGTCTGTAAAGTCACTGAGAACACAAATTAGCAGATACTGAACCAGTTTTCCCAGGTTAAGACATAGGTTAGGCTCCTGTGAGCCTCTAGTTGCAACATTTTTGTCACCCATTTAATTCGCAGCCTTGTTTTATGCTTGTTTCTGTTCAGAGACACCTTGTTTCATATAGGTTGTTGGAGTTCCCTGGAGGTGCAGTGGGTTAGGCACCCAGCATTGTCACTGCCGCTGCTCGGGTCACTGTTGTGGTGCAGGAACTTCCACGTGCCATAGGCTTGGCCAAAAAAAAAATTTGTTGATTCATTAATACTGAACTCACGACCAACAGCACCACCCCTCACACCTGGACAAGATTTATCTAACACATGTATTTTCTCTACGAGGCACTTCACAACCTTCTTGCACTTGGGGACACAGGCTGCCCTCCAGTACTGTACTTGGGGCCATCTTAAACAGCGAGATCAACAGCAAAAAGACAGGGAGTACCTGTTGTGGTGCAGTGGAAACGAGTCTGACTAGTATCCATGAGGTTGCTGGTTCGATCCCTGGCCTTGCTCAGTGGGTTAAGGATCTGGCGTTGCTGTGAGCTGTGGTTGCAGATGAGGCTCGGATCCCACGTTGATGTGGTTGTGGTGTAGGCCATCGGCTGTAGCTCTGATTCAACCCGTAGCCTGGGAACCTCCATATGCCACAGGTGTGGCCCTAAAAAGACCAAAACAAAGACAAAAAGACAAAAATGTGAGAAGCGATGTTCTAAATAAACTGGGAAAAGGACATTTATTTAGGGTCTGAGCTGAAACCAGAAGGCAGAGTCCATCCTTGTTGGACCTCAGCTGGGTCACATGTGACAGCGGTTCACTGCGTGATGGCATCCTAGTGACTGGGAAGCATCGCCAGTGTTGATCTGAGTTACAGAGCCTAGTGAGTGGGTGACTTTGCAAACACAGAATCGGTGAGGATTCTGTTAATGACAAGGACTGACTGTATTTGCATCATCTCATAGACGGAAGGGTGTTGAAGGCCGGACCATGTCCTTGTGACTTCCCATGCCTGGCATACAGTAGGTGCTCAATGTACAGTGTTTTTTTTTTTTTTTCTGCACCCATGGCATGTGGAAGTTCTGGGGCCAGGGATTGAACCTGCAGCGACTCCAGATCCTTAACTCACTGCGCCACTTCCATCGATGTACAGTTTGGAATGAACGAATGAATGAAAAACCCAAAGAGCTAAAGTGCCAAGGGTGGGAGTCAGGTTTGCAAGGAAGCAGGGAGGGGAGGGAAGGAGAGGCAGGTCTTTGCAGCACCTGCTCATCTACAAAGGGGCCGCCCGCCCCTCCCCTTCCCAGGACAGATGTTCTCGTGGGGAGCTGTCCGGACCGCGGGCCTGAGGTGTGGTTCTGCGCCTTTTGGCAACTCCCTTCATTTCTTGGAAGTTGGAGGGCAACTTTCTCTCTTTGTGGGTCTCTTCTCACCCCCACACACCCTGGGAACCCCGCCTCCAGGACTGTCACCAGAGGCTGTGGGGACAGGGGGTCCCGGCAAAGCAAGGGACTGGGCCTCTGGCTCCCATGAGCTATCAGTCCAGGGTCCGGCACCCTCCCTGGCATCTTCATGCCTTACTTGAACCCCTCAGGCCATGAATTCCGACCTCTCCCCCTCGCATTGCCTGCAGAGCTGCTGGCAAAGAGGTCAGGGCAGCGGTGTGCCCGGCAGGGGTGCTTGCTGTGGGGAGGGGGCTGAGCCGTGCCCATGAGACCGCCCTTCACTTGAAGAGGGGCTGCCTGGGGGGAGGGGGCTGAGAGGAGCTGGCTTAGTCAAGGGCTTGGCCAGACACAGAGCACCTCCCAGCCTCGGTACTGGAGCCGTTTTCTCTCCGGTGAGCGGAGTATCTGGTCCTCTGTGATGGCATGGCCTCCTTCCCCCTGGTGCTGGGCTGGGCACCTGACGCCATCCTGCAGGGTCTCTGTTCAGGCTCTCCCCAGGCCCCAGTCCTCCCCTGTCCCTGACTCCTGGTTACACTAAGCAGCTGGTCTCCTAGGCACCTTGGGGGTGTAAATTCTCCTTGGTCCTCAGACATCCTTGTTCTTTTTTTTTTTCTTTTTAGGGCCACACCCGCGGCATATGGAGGGGTCAAATCGGAGCTGTAGCCTCTGGCCTTTGCCACAGCAATAGCAATGCCAGATCCGAGCCACATCTTCGACCTACACCACAGCTCACGGCAACACCAGATCCTTAACCCACTGAGCGGGGCCAGGAATCGAACCTGCGTCCTCATTGTTCCCATTTGGGTTCGTTAACTGCTGAGCCATGAAAGGAACTCCTCAGACATCTCTGTTCTAGTTGGTAAGAAAGATCTCAACTTAGACTGGCGGATGGAAGACCACTGACAGGCCAGGTGCCAGCAGGTGTCACAGGCCTGTGGCCTTCGTGGGCTGCGCCTGGGAGCTTTCAGGGTGGAGGGAGCCTTTGTGCCTCCCTGCACCTGCCCCCACTCCTGCCTCAGAGAAGCATCTGTGCAGCCCCCATGCCATCTAAAGTCTAAGCCCCTGAGGGCCTGAACCCATTTTTTTAGGGTTTAGTCCAACAATAGGTATTCAAAAGAAATTAATTTTTTTTTTAGCTCTACTGAGGCCTAATTGACATCTGGAACTATAAGATATTTAAAGTGTACATCTGGTGATTTGATGTACCTGTGCGTTGTGACAGGGTCCCCTCCATCTAGTTAAGGAACACTTCTGTCACCTCATATTTATCTTTGTGTGTGAGAACATTTAAGTCATACTCTCTTAGCAGATTGCAGCTTTTTAGGGCCACACCCGGGGCATATGGAGGTTCCCAGGCTAGGGGTCTAATCGGAGCTGTAGCTGCCGGCCTACACCACAGCCACAGCAATGCGGGATCCGAGCCATGTCTTCAACCTACACCACAGCTCACAGCAACGCCGGATCCTTAACCCACTGAGCAAGGCCAGGGATCGAACCCGCAACCTCATGGTTCCGAGTCGGATTCGTTTCCCCCGCACCACACCGGGAACTCCAACGCAACCTTATTCTTACACCTGAATGTGGGTGCCCTTTTACCAACTTCTCTCATTTCCTCCTCCCTCAACAGATGTCTGTGGATGCACTGGTGTCGGGAATCAAATAAGTACAGAGACCCAGCCTCGGCCGGCAACAGTGTGCGTGAGCAAGGCTGGCGTCCGTCGTACCTGACTTCCCCGCCAGCTCTTGTTTAAGGAACGAGGTCAGGGCAGCAAAGGCTCTGAGGCCACCCGGCCCCTCCCCCGCCCCTCCAGCCCCAGCTCTTTATTTGCCTCTGCGTGCGCAGTGCCTTGTGGCCCTTGTACATTTGGGCCCCATCTCCAGAGTCTAGTCTGGTGGGCCCAGCCAGGGTAATGGTGGGGGGCCTTTTTCGGTCCCAGCTCTGAAATCTGCTGGTGGGGAAGGTCCACACACCCCCCCAGGCAGGGGTGTCCCGTGATTCCGTAGCAGCTGAATTAGATGCGGCAGAGCACGGGGTCCGGAGACTTCCCTCCGCCTCCGGCCTGATAACCTGGCCTTGCAGGTGAGTCCAGCGGCCTGACTGACCGCTGTTCTGGGGTTGAGGCCGAAGGGAATCTGTTCCCACCCTGGATGGCTTTAGTTCCCCCCACCCCCACCATCGCCTACATCTCTAGATCTGGAACTCACGTCTGGAAGATTAGGACGGGTTCCTGGAAGGAAACCCCAAGTTTTCTCTTCCTCTCAGCTTCTCGGTTATAGGGGTCGTTGGGGTGAAGGGGGTAGTTCTTCTAAAGGGTCCCAGGAGAGGGGCAGCAGCATAAGACCTGAGCATCTGGGAGCAGGAGGTCAGAGCCCACAGGTCCCGAGGGTCCCGGGATCTGTGCTATATCTTTAGCTTGGATCCCATAGCTCTTGGGGGAGGGGGGCAGAGAACCATTTTTATCCTTGTAACTGGGGGCGGGGAGCCTCAGGCTGTCCTAATGGTCTCTCCCTAAGTTTTTGGATAACACCAGGCAAGTCTTGTAAACTTCCTTTCTTTTTCTTTTTTCTTTTAGGGTCACACCCGAGGCATATGGAAGTTCCCAGGCTAGGGGCTAAATCAGAGCTGCAGCTGGCGGCCTACTCACAGGCACAGCAATCCAGGATCTGAGCCACATCTATGACCTATACCGCAGCTCATGGCGGCACTGGATCCTTAACCCACTGAGTGGGGCCAGGGATCGAACCTGCCTCCTCATGAATACTAGTCGTGTTCATTACTGCTGAGCTACAACGGGAACTCCCAAGTCTTGTAAACGTTCTGCTTTCAGCCTCCATCACTTCAATTTGGGGTCAGGGAGCAGAGAGAAGAGGTTAGAACGTGTGTTGACCCCAACGAGTCAGAGATGTTGTGATAAAAGGAAATGAGTAATGGAGTTCCCTGGTGGCTCACTGGGTTAAGGACCTGAAGTTACTACTGTGACTCATGTTCTGAATAGCACACTGGGGGCTCCAGAGGCTGGCGGAGTCAGGCTGCCGAAGGGGGTGGGCGTTGAGAGCAGGAGACCACGTGTGGGGACCAGCGAGGACCAGGCAGGGGACAGCACTTGAGGGTCTGAGGTCTGATGTTGCCACTTTCTGGGGGCGAGGTATTGGCTTTCCTTGAGCCTTGGTTTCTCCATGTATAACCTGGGAATCAAGGCGCCCTTCCTGTCCTGAAAGTGCTTCTGAGAAGTTTATTATTCTCAATTATGAGAGGGACCTTAATAAAGCTGTTAAGTTCCTGATTCTTTTGGAACTTCCTGAGTGACCGGCCTCTGTGGTCCTTTGGTTGGAGTGGAGCGGTGTTTGGGGCCTGGGTTTTATCTTAGGTGGGTTTTTGGGAGGGTGGAGGCAGGGCTCTGGGAGCCAAGTCAGGGATTATTTTTGTTCCTCTGCTTGTGGCACCTGGCCCAGGCTTAACGATGCCATCTGTCTCCTCTGGCTCATGCTGTCAGGTCCCAGGGTCACTGGGGAGTGCTGGGGTGGGGGTGGGGGACCCGTGGGACCCTTCTCAGGGCTGGTGTGGGCTTACCTCCCCCACCCGACCCCACGTGGGAGGTTGGCCTGGGGAGGGGAGCAGCTGGCAGGCCTGGCCGGGGGCCGTGAGGGTGGGAGAGGCCAGGCAGCCGGGGTTGTGGGCCAGGGACAGCAAACCACTCGGGGCTGGGAGAAACTCTACTTCGTAAATGAATTCCGTGGCCTAGGGCCTTGGGTGAACTGCCGCCCTGCTCTTTTCAAGGCGGCCCCAGTCTCATGATGTGGAGCCCAAGGCCTCTGCAAACCTCCCTCATGGGGCACTGTGCAGCCCGGCCCTGCAGGAACCGAAGGGGCTCATTCCACCTGCTGGGCCAGCCCAGCTCCCAGCTCCCAGCTTTCAGCTCCCAGCTCGGGAGAAGGAAGGGCCTGGGACCACGGCCCCCGGTCTCTGGGGGCCCCACATGGGATCAGGGAAGCTGGGCCACCCTGCTTCTTACCTCCTAACTTTCTGGCCTCCTGGGCACCTGCTGTGTTTAGCTTCAGATTCTAGAAAAAAATCTAGGTAAAGCCGGGACACATGACACCTTAGGTATTAGTATTATGAACTGGCTGGCGTTAATGACTGCGAGGCTTGGGGCACAGGTGTCTGTATTTACCTGATATGTTTAGGGCTCTGGACCTTCCACTAGGCTTTGTGTGCCCCTAGTAAGGGTCATCGTGAGGGTGACGATGCTGACTTCTCGATCACGGGCTGTGGCTCAGGCCCTGTGCGGTGGGCCGCTTCCTGGAGCATCGTGTGGACGTCTCTCACAGGCGGAGCCCTTCCCGGCCTCCACTGAGCAAAGCCACAGGTGAAAGTCTGCAAGGTACGGTGAGAGGCCGCGGGGGAGAGTGTGGGGTCGGGGCCATGAGTCACAGGCACTGCCAGGGCACAAAGGACCTGCCAGGACACACTGTGACAGGTGAGCCGGCTGCAGCCCAGAGAAACAAGGGTCTCGTCCACGGTCATGCCAGCGGCTTGTAGAACCGGAGCCCAAACCAGTCTCTTGATCCCAGACATTGTACCCCCCCAAACAAACCCCAAAGGGATTTGCCTGCAAAGCAGCCTGTCCAACACTTGCTGAGATTTTCTTGTGTCCTCACGCTGAACACAGAACGGTGAGCCCTGCGCACGGGAAGTCGCTATCCTAGAGAGAACGGGCACCACACGGCCGTGCGCGGGCTCACTCTTCTGTTCCCCAGCGCTGTGCGGCAGGCGGGACGGCCAGCCCTGCCCCCGTGGGGGCCGCAGTGTGTTGAGGGGACCCATCATCTTTGGGAGCTGGGGCTGAGGGTCCCCAAAGCGCAGGGTCTGCCGGAGCCAGAGGCGCACGCAGAGCTGGGGGCCCTCTCCCAGGACACAGGTTTTGGCTGGAACGGCAGTACACCTGAAATTTAGCACAATATTGTTAAGTCAACTAGACTTCAATCACAGAAATAAAAATGAAAAAGAAAAGATTTTGGCTGTACCGTAAGGCTGGGGAGGAGTTGGTCAGGCGAAGTGGGGTGGAGAGGGAAATTCCAGGCAGCCGGCTCTGCCAGGCGCCGAGGACGAGTGTGGCAAGTTGGGGTGTCATTCGGGCAGCTCGGGGTGGGTGCAAAGGAAGAGGGAGAGCAGGATGGTGTGGATGGATGGAAGGTATGCCTGGCGAGCTGGAATCAGCGGACGAAGGGCCTTATAAAATCCCATTATCTAAGAGCATGGGAAAGCCGCTAAAAGATTTTGAGTGGAGGAATCGTGGGATCAGACACTTTGGCTGCAGTGAAAAGCGTCTGGATGGGGCTGGCTGGGTGTTCGGGGGGATGGGTTAGGGCTCTGAGAGAGAAGAGCTGCAAGGTCAGGGGATGTGGTCAGTAATTGTTTCTGGGAACAAGATCTCTGGCCCCCGGGTGGAAGGTGGTGTCCTTTCTTGAGAGGGGAGGAGGAGGAGGATTTAGCCACAAGCTGACGATTTGACTTTGGGTGAGATTTGGAGACGCCTGATGATCGGTGGGTGGTTGCTATGGAGCCTGAACTCAGGAAAGATATTCAGGTTTGGGAATCAGAAACAGAGTGAGACAGAAGTTGCTGTCGTGTCAAGCAGCGGAAACAAATCCGACTAGGAATCATGAGGATGTAGGTTCGATCCTTGGCCTTACTCAGTGGGTTAAGGATCCGGCGTTGTCGTGAGCTGTGGTGTAGGTCAAAGACGCGGCTCGGATCCTGTGTTGCTTTGGCTGTGGTGTAGGCCAGCAGCTGTAGCTCCAATGGGACCCTTAGCCTGGGAACCTCTGTATGCCACACTCTTGGCGTGTGCGGTGCTATTAAAAAAAAAAAATTAGGGAAAGAAAGAAACAGAAACAGTGAGACATAGTGGGTGTAAGTCACAGGAGAGGATCCCCCGAGGGGATGTTCAGTGGATAAAGAGGCGAAGCCTGCTTGGAGCCGAGGCTTGGACCCAAGGTGAAGCCTGGGGAGAAAGGAAGTTTCACAGTGAGTTAGACGGTTTGAGAACCGACTTGGGCTTCTGTGTGCTTTCAGAATCAGCTTAAGTTTTGTGGAAAACCTTGGGGGATTTATATGCATAACTTCATTGAAGTTATGATTTGTCTGGGGAGATTCAACCTCTTGCTGATTCTGCTTTCCCGACCATGAACACACAACTTCCTCTTTATTTTTAGGGATTGGATGTCTTTCAAAGCAATTACCTGTGTTAGATTTATCACCACTTGATACGTTATGACTTTGGTTCTAAATGGAGTGGGTTTTTTTTTTTTTCGGTCTTTTGTCTTTTCAGGGCTGCACTGGAGCCAAATGGAAGTTCCCAGGCTAGGGGTTAATTGGAGCTACAGATTCTGGGCTATACCACAGCCACAGCAGCATCAGATCCGAGCTGCGTCTGTGACCTACACCACAGCTCATGGCAACGCTGGATCCTTAACCCACTGAGTGAGGCCAGGGATCGAACCCCCAACCTCACTGTTCCTAGTCAGATTCATTTTCGCTGAGCCACAACGGGAACTCCCTGGAGTGTTTTTAAAAATTATGTTGTCTAATGGCTTATTTTTAGCACAAAAAGAATGGAATTGATTTGGATTTGTTGATCTTGCTGAAACTTCGAAGTTTATGGCTTGTTTGTGGCATCCTGTCAGCCTTCTCTCACAATCCCTTAGAATAATGACAATTTTACTTCTCTCTTCCAGTCTTCAGATCTTGTTTTTGCTCTACTCTGTTGGCTAGAACTTCAGTGTGAGTGTGAAGTGTTGACAGTAAGCATTCTTTATCTGATTCCTGACTTTAAACGTAATTCTTTTAGTGTTTAATCTCCTAGTCCAACCTGCGAATGGGTTTGTTTCCCCCTCACCAACCAGCAAGTGTCCTTCAACTCAACTGTAACATTTTCTACTGCGAAAGAGCATGGGCTCAGTCCCCCACGACCGCCCCCACCCACTGTCAGCTCAGGTCATCCCTGACTGAAGAGTGGAGGTTACCAGGACCCCCCTCCTCGGGTTAAATTAATTTGCTAGAGTGGCTCACAGTAGTCAGAGAAACCCTTTACCGGCTTACTGGTTTGCTACAAAAGGATGCGGCTCAGGAAGGGCCAGGTGAAGGGATGCACGGGGCCAGGCGTGGGGAGGGGGCCGAGCTTCCATGCCCTTTCTTGCCTTTTTTCTCTTTTTCATTTTAGACCCGCACCTGTGTGGCATACAGAAGTTCCCGGGGCTAGAGTTCGAATTGGAGCTGCAGCTGCCAGCCTACATCACAGCTGAGGTGATACGGGATCCGAGCTGCACGTGTGACCTATGCCACAGCTTATGGCAACGCTGGATCCTTAACCCACTGAGCAAGGCCTGGGATCAAACCCGCATCCTCACAGATATTATGTCGGGTCCTTAACCCACTGAACCGCAATGGGAACTCCTCCACGCCCTTTCTGTACACACTGCTCTCCTCAGATCTTCATATGGTCACCAACTCAGAACATTCCCCTTTCCTGGTTTTATGGAGGCTTCCTTGTGTAGGCGCAGTTGATTAAATCACTTGTGATTAAGTCGAACTTCCACCCCTCTCCCCTCCCCAGAGGTCAGGCGGGGGCGGGAGGGGGGCCGAGGTCCCACTCTCTGATTGCCTGGTTGGTTCTCCTGGCCACCAGCCCCCATCCTCAGGTGCCCCTCATTCCCATAGCAAAAGACATTTTTATGGCTCTCAGCACTTAGGAAATTTCAAGAGTTTTAGGAACTCCCTGCCAGAAATGAGGCAAAGACCAAATACATACTTTTTTTATTATAAATCACAATATTACAGTAGGTTTTTGGAAGAAATCTTTTGTCAGATTAAAGAAGTTCCTTTTGGGAGTTCCCGTCATGGCTCAGTGGTTAATGAATCCGACTAGGAACCATGACGTTGCGGGTTCAATTCCTGGCCTCGCTCAGTGGGTTAAGGATCCGGCATTGCCGTGAGCTGTGGTGTAGGTTGCGGACACGGCTCGGATCCCGCGTTTGCTATGGCTGTGGCGAAGGCCGGCGGCTACAGCTCCGATTAGACCCCTAGCCTGGGAACCTTCACGTGCCGCGGGTACGGCCCTAGATAAGGCAAAAAGAGAAAAAAAAAGTTCCTTTTGTTTCTATAGTTTGCTAAGAGTTTTTTTTTATTGTGATGGGTCTTACATCAAATGCATTTTCTGAGCTTATGTTTCAGAAATATGCTTTCTCTGCATGTGTGTGTGTGATGAAACAGTCATTTTCACTGCTGTTCTTGTTTATATAGTTAGTATTGTTTTTACCAGTCACCTTGCTCTCCACTCTTCCATGTATATAGTATATTTTCGTACCAGTTCCTTTTTTTCCCTTCTTGTCTTACCACTGAATTCTCTCCATCTTTGTCTAAAAATGCTTTTATTTAACATTCATTCCTTTTTTAATTCTTTTTGGTCTCACCTGCAGCATGTGGAAGCTGTCAGGCCAAGTATCACAGCATCCTCCAAGCCGCTGCAGTGACAACATGGGGTCCTTAACCCACTGAGCTACAAGGGAACTCCCTAATGTTTATTCTTAAAAAAATTTTTTTTTAATTCTTTTATATTGTTTTTTCCCTAGGTCACCAGGGAACTCCCATATTGCATGCTTCTTTTTGTCATCTTTTTTTTTTAGGGCCACATCCGTGACACATGGAGGTTCCCAGGCCAGGGGTCAATCGGAGCTACAGCTGCTGACCTACACCACAGCCACAGCAACATAGGATCTGAGCCGCATCTGCAGCCTACACTATAGCTCATGGCAACGCCAGATCCTTAACCCACTGAGCGAGGCCAGGGATCAAACCCACAACCTCATGGTTACTAGTTGGATTCGTTTCTGCTGCGCCACAACAAGAACTCCCCACATGCTTCTTCTAAAGACATAAAACACATAACGTTTATAGTCTTGAACTGTTTTTAAGCATGCAGTTCAGTAATGTTAAGAGCATATTCATGGAGTTCCTGTTGACGCTCAGTGGGTTAAGAGCCCAACTAGTGTCCATGAGGATGTAGCTTCGATCCCTAGCCCCTCTCAGTGGGTTAAGGATCTGGTGTTGCTGCGAGCTGCAGTATAGGTCACAAACACAGCTCGGATCTGACGTTGCTGTGGCTGTGGCATAGGTCTGCAGCTGTAGCTCCAATTCAGTCCCTAGCCTGGGAACTTCCACATACCACGGGTGCGGCCCTAAAAAACAAAAACAAAAAAAAGAATTTTCTTCATTTTTAAGGCTGAATGACACTCCACTGTATGTAGAGACAACATTTTATTTATCCATTCATCTGTCCATGGACCCTTGGGTTGCTTCTGTCTCCTGGCTATTGTGAATAATATTGCTGTGAACATGAGTGTACAAGTATCTTTGAGACCCTACTTCTACCTTCTACTTATTTTGGGGATATACTCATCAGTGGAATTGTTGGATGGTATGATAATTCTCTTTTTGAGTTCTTTTTTTTTTTTTTTTTTGTCTTTTTGCCTTTTTTCTAGAGCTACACCCGCGGCACACAGAGGTTCCGAGGCTAGGGGTCTAACAGGAGCTGTAGCCGCCGGCCTTTGCCACAGCCACAGCAACGTGGGATCCGAGCCACGTCTGTGACCTACACCACAGCTCACGGCAACGCTGGATCCTTAACCCACTGAGCAAGGCCAGGGATCAAACCCGCAACCTCATGGTTCTCAGTCGGATTCGTTAACCACTGAGCCACGACGGGAACTCCTCTTTTTGAGTTCTTGTTGGACCTCCATGCTGTTTTCTCTAGCGGCTGCATCATTTTGCATTTTACATTCCACCAATGGTGCACAATGCTTTGTGTCCTCTTGACTTTTTTTTCATTTAATGTAGAACACCCATGGCACCTGGCCTTCATCTAACTTCTCAGCCCCATCTGGGTTCCTAGAGCCACACTCAGACAGTGCCTGGTCTTGAGCTCCTTTGATGGGATGGGAAGCGGAGGTCTGTGGCGGGGGATGACCTGCCCTTGACCAGCCCCTCCCACCCCGCCCCACCCACCTCACTCTGGGATCCCTGGCTTTTCCCCAGTTAGCTCCTGTGCCGTGAGCACCAGGAGAGGAGGAGCACCTGGTTCAGGGGTGGTGCTCCCTGGGTTCCCCCCGCCCCTGGTCTACGCAGTCACCCACCGATGCTGTGGTTTCTGCCCAAACAGGTCCAACGGGCGCTCCTCCAAGCGGAGCCTTGGAGGGCAAGGCCGGCACCATTACCTCCAACGAGTGGAGCTCTCCCAACTCCCCCGAGGGGAGCAACGTCTCTGGGGGCAGCCAGGCTTTGGACAAGCCCATCGACAATGACGCAGAGGGCGTGTGGAGCCCCGACATCGAGCAGAGCTTCCAGGAGGCCCTGGCCATCTACCCGCCCTGTGGTCGGCGCAAGATCATCCTATCGGACGAGGGCAAGATGTACGGTAAGGAGGCTGTCAGTCCTGGGCAGCAGGGCCTCCAGCTCGTGGTCCAGCCCTGGGAACAGTCTGGGCACAGCAACCCGTTTCCCTCCCAGTGCCAGAAAGAGGTGACCTCTTGGGGCTTGTCCAGGCGGACGCTGCTTTGCTCTGTCCTGGGCTCCCAAGGGCTGGGAGGCATCAGGGGAGACACCTTTGGGTGGATGTGAGGATGGAACTTGGGAAAGCCTGGAACATCCCCCCAGGCAGGCTGGGAAAATCCCTCCAGCCGTCCCCCAGGCAGATGCCTGACCTCCCACTTCCCACCTTGGCTGTCAAGGCATTTAGGAAGGTGGTCCTGGTTCACCCCTCACTCCCTCATTCACACGTGAGCCTTTGGTGTGCCAGGCAGGGGTGGGGCAGATCTAGTCCCTGCTCACGGTATCTGGGGGCGGGCACACAGGTAGCTACACAAGGCGGACAGGAGTGTCCCCGGAGGGGCTGAGGACCCCCCCCAAACGGGAATGTCTCCTCCAGCGGAGAGCAGTGAGGGAAGGTGTGATCTTGCGGAGGGGCTGAGAATGAGGGACATAGCGGCACCGCGCCCAGCAGACCCTGCGAAGGATCTAAGCATTCTGCCTGGGCTGTGTTGACTTTATGTTGGAAAAGAGGGTGTCTGGGAAGCAAAATGAACACGGAACAGCTTTTGAAGGCTCAGGTCAGGCTTCTGTTGGCGTTGGAAAGTCCCCTGGGTCCCCCAGCCTGAAACACCGGTCTTGGGTAGGAGCTGAGAGGAATCTCTGACTGGCTGAAGCCCCTGAGAGCAGAGGGTCTCGCCCTGCTTCCCTCTGGGCCCGGCGCCCACCCCCACTTGGGGGCCCCTCCCCCAGCACAGATGCCTTGTCAGCTGGCTGATCTCAGCTCCTCCGGCCGCTGGAAGAAATCACCTCAAACTTCAGGGCTGGCTTAAGATGACAGACATGTACCTCTCCTGAGTCAGGAGGTCGGAAGGCTGAATGCGGGGTTCTGGCTCCTCTTGGAGGCTCTGCCGGAGGACCTGATCTATGCCCCCTCCCAGCTTCTGGTGGCAGCTGGTGGCCCTTGGTGTCCTTGGCTTGTAGCTATAACACTCTGGTCTCAGACTCTGTTGTCACATGGCTGTCCTCTCTCTCTCTGTGGGTCCTCCTCTTCTAAGATACCAGTCATTGGATTTAGGGCCCACCCGAATCCAGTGTGCCCCCATCTTAACTAATTACATCTGTAAAGACCCTGTTTCCTGCAGTTTCCCTGGTGGCCTAGTGGTTAAGAATCTGGTGTTGTCACTGCAGCAGTCTGGGTCCTGCTGTGGTGCGAGTTTGATTCCTGGCCCGGGAACTTCCATATGCCATGGACAAGGCTAAAAAAAAAAAAAGAACATTTCCAGATAAGATTATATTCTGAAGTTCTGGATGAATGGGAATGGCATGAGGGGGACACTGTTCAACTCTATTCAACTGACTAAACTCAAATCTGCTTTGTTACTGGCCCAGGGAGCCAGCGCCTCCTGCTTCGTCTTTAACCTGCACCTGCCCTGCAAGATCAGGGATTCCTTCTCCTGCTGAGGGAAAGCAAGGGCCTTTTGAGCTAGATCCCAGCTCTGCTCCTCAGTCACCTGTTAAAGCTGCTCATCCGTCACCGCTGAGGCTCTGCTGGGGCCCCACTTCCGGGGGTCTCCACTCCCTGGGTCGGACCCCCATGGCACCCTGCTCTAACCACTTCGTGCTACAATGGTTGTTTCTTACTTTGGGTCCCTACAGAAGCTTATGGAGGAGACAGCTGCTGTGCGCGGAGCAGCTGTGGGTGCCAGGGGTGGGACCTGCTTTAGGCAGGCTGTCCTCATGGAGCTGGGGAGCAAGGAGGCTCTGGTGTCCTGGGCTCTTCCCACCGCTTTGATGGAGAGCGGGGTGCATGTTGGTCCTGAGCTGAGGTATGAGCGTGAGGTCGTGGTGGGGTGCGGCTGGAGAAGTATCAGGGTCCCTGGACGGGGCGGTGATCGGTGCCCAAGCACCTCTTGGGATTGATCTTCCTGCTTTAAAAGGCTGCGTGGCCTGGCAAACACGATCGTGTACGAGGTGCTTGGCGTGGGGGGGAAGCGGAGGGTGAGGCCCCTGGCGGCGGCAGGTCTGGAGAGCCAGCAGACAGTACTCACGTGCCGTCATGGACCCGCTGTTTCTGTGTGTGGTGGCCAAACACACGGACCATTAAACATTTTCTGTTTTAACTATTCTTAAGTGTTCAGCTCAGTGGTGTTAAGTACATTCACATTGTTGTGGAGCCATCACCACCCACCGTCTCTAGAACTTTCTCATTCCCTCGAACTGAAACTCTGTCCCCATTCAGCCCTGACTCCCATTTCCCTCTTCCCCAGCCCCTGGTCCCCACCATCTGCTTTGTACCTCTCTGGAGAGAACTCCTTTAGGGACCTCATGTACATGGAATCACACAGTATTTGTCCCTTGGTACTGGTTTTTTCACCAGACGTCATGTCCTCAGGGTTCCTCAGTGTCATTTCAGGTATCAGGACATCCTTCTTCTTATTCTTTTTTTTTTTTTTTTTTGTTTTTTTGCCTTTCTAGGGCCGCACTCGTGGCATATGGAGGTTCCCAGGCTAGGGGTCTAATCGGAGCTGCAGCAGCCAGCCTATGCCACAGTCACAGCAACGCCAGATCCGAGCCGCCTCTGTGACCTACACCACAGCTCAGGCAACACCAGATCCTTAACCCAATGAGCGAGCCCAGGGATTGAACCCACAACCTCATGGTTCCTAGTTGGATTCGTTTCCGCTGCGCCACGAGGGGAACTCCAGGATGTCCTTCCTTTTTAAGACTGAATCCCCTTCCATTATACACGTGGACCCCATGGTCACCCGTTGATGGATATCTGGGCAGATGCTTCCCTTTTTCTTAGTCGTTACAGGCGGATGGTTCTATCCACGTTCACATAGAAAGGTATCGGGGTTGAGAGTCTAGCTGTGGTCAGCGGGGTTTGGGAAGGCAGGGCAGTGGACTTCCGCTGCGCAGAAGGGGAGCCGTTGGGTGGGAAAGCGAGATGAAAGCAGTGATTGGCAGACCCGTCCTGGCCCCGTTGGTATCCTCTGTGGCTCTGCTTCCCTTGTGCTGAGACAGGGAGGGGCCGAGGCTGGGGCGCGCATGGGGGGAGGAAGTGAGAAGGGGGCTGAGGCCAGGAACCTGTTGGTGCCAGGCCCCCATCTTTCCGAAGGAGCGGAGGGAGGGTCACAGCCCTGCAGATGCAGAAAGAGACGCTCAGAGAGGCCGAGAGCTTCCCTGATGTCGCTCAGCTAGTAAGTGAGAGAGTGGGGCTCAGCCCTCCCGTCCCCCCAGTGTCACCCCAGCGGCCTTCATCAGCTCCGCAAAGCCAGCCCATCTCCCGCTTGGCCTCGGCTCAGGTGGGTCAGGCTCTGAGGCAGGGGGACTGGAAGCTGCTGGCTTGGCGGGAGTCTGGTGACTGACCCAGCCCCCATGGCACCTGTCCTCCGCGAGTCGCATCCTGCTGGACTCCAGACGCTGGCTTATCCCCATCTCATCTTACAGGCAGGGGCTGAGCCAGGGCAGGGCCTTGCAGGCATGGATGGGGGCTCTCAGCGGAGCGGAGCGGCCCAGCTGGGAGATGTCCACGGCCCTGGGCTCGGCCCGGCCCTGTGGGGGAAGGGACCAGCCGCCTGGCTGACTCAGGCCTGTCTCCCTCAGGCTGCTCGCCACCCCCTTCCCTCAGAGACCCATCCTGAGCCCGGGGCGGGAGCCCTGGACCTCCACCTCCCCCATGCCTGTATCCAGAGCCCTCAGCTGGTTTCCGGGTGGGCAGCGGGGGCCGTGGGCAGGAAGAGCACACTGCCCAGAGGAGGGGGAGCCCCAGAGACTCGGAGGACAGGATCAGGCCTGTTCCCCGCCCACCCTGCACGCCCGGTCCAGGGCCCCTGACCCCAGGGCCAGGCAAACACGCAGATGACAGATGAGCACTGAGCCCCCTCACGCCAGCTCCCGGGCCAGGGCTGCCAGCCCTCCCCACTCATGAAGCTTTGGTTTTGCCCTGTCACGCCGTGCCCCTCACCCTGGCACTGCCAGGCTGGGCATTCTGACCTCCTCGCCCAGCCTGGCTCTAGCCCCGGGGGCGGGTGGCGCGAGGTGAGTGTGGCTCCGTCTGGCCCGGGCAGCCTGCTCCCCTGCTGCTGCTGCTGCTGCTGCCCACGGGCTGGGGCTGGCTCTGTCTTGCTCTGGGCATCACCCCCTCTGCTCCCTGGCCCCTCGCCCAAGTCTCCCAAGTCTACCTCTCCTCTCCTCTCTCCCTTGTCTCCCTGGGAGCCTCATGGCCTATAAACCGATGGCACTTATGTTGTACATGGCCAGTCTGTTGAGGGCTGGGGCATCTTGGAAGCTTTCTGGAAGGAAACGGAGCTTGGCTGGGTGAAGGAGGTCAGGGAGAGTGAGCCGTGGCTCGGAGGTGGGGCTTTGCCTGGTGGGCTTGCGGTGGGGGGGGGGGTCTGGGCAACGCCCCGTGATAAGGGACACCAGAGGCAGTCACTCAGCTGACAAGCGGCAGAGCAGAGGCTGCACGCAGGCTGGTCTCTTGTCACTGAGGCGATGGGACAGGTCAGGGACCCTCATCCGAGCTTCTCCACCCGAATCCTTGCCCTAGTGCCTGGCTTCTCCGCTGCCCTGGGCTTCGTCACCCTGTGGCTTTGTTTCTCCCTCTCCCGGCCTGGACCCCTGGCGTCCTGCTTAGCGAGGCCTGATGACCTGAGTCTCCATCCACGTCCATGCGGTCCAGTGGCCAGCGTGACCTTGGCAGGTTGTTCACCATTCCTGAGCTTCAGTCTCCCCATTTGAAGAATGGGGCACCGATAATACTACCTTTGGGGGGGGGTGGTTTAATTTATGTATTTCTTGTTTTATTGTGGGAAAATATACATAAAACTCGCCACTGTGACCCTTCTCAAGTGCGCACTTCAGTGGCATTAAGTACGTTCACACTGTGTGATCATCACTACCGTCATCTCCAAAACTTTCCTTCTTCCCAATAGAAGCTGTATCCGATAAACATCAATTCCCCCTCCCTTCTCCCTCCAGGCCCCAGTGGCCTCTAATCTACTCTGTCTTTGTGAACTTGCCTTTTCTGGGTACATCACAGTAGTGGGGTCTGTAATACTTGCTCTTCTGTGTCTGGGTGGTTTTTCCTAGGACAGTGTCTTCAAGGTTCATCTACATTGTAGACTATGTCAGACCTTCATTCTTCTCTTTTTCATAGCTGAATAATATTCCATTGTATGGAGGGACCACCTTTTGTTGATCCATTTCTCTACTGATGTACTTGTGGGTTTTCCACCTCTTGGCTGTTGTGGGTAGTGCTCCTGTGAACGTGGGTGTGTAGGTATTGGTCTCTGCTTTCAATTCTTTGGGGTGTCTGCCTGGAGGTGGGATTGCTGGACCACATGGTAATTCTCTTTAAATTTTTGAGGAACTACCAGACTGTCTCCCACAAGTGGCTGCGCCATTTTACATTCTGCTCGTAACGTACACGTGTTTTCATTTCTTCACGTCCTCACCAACACTTTATATTCCACTTTTTTCCAATAGCTGTTCTAGTGGGTGCGAGGTGGTATCTCACAGTTTTATTTGCATTTCCCTAAGATTAGTGAGATCAAGCATCTTTCATGTAGTGGGAAGAAGTCAGTATCTTTAGTTGGCTGCTGAGACCAGAGGGGAGAGGTGCCCAGTGAGCAGCCTGGGGCTTCAGGCCTTGACCTCTTCCCTGCCCTCGAGGAGCTCAAATGACTTGAGCCCAGGAAGGCACAGACCTTGTGCATCAGGCTTGGAGGTGAGAATGGGCATGCCCACCTAGGTGGGGACAGGAGTGAGCAAGAGCGGTGGCCTTGAAGATGGGGCAGTATTTCACCAGACGCCTCAGGCCTCCAGGGACAGTGGCTGTAACAGCTCACATGTCTGAAGTTTCTTCTCCACAAATAGCCTCCTCCTCCAGCTGCAGGTGTTTATAGCTTCAGCTGATCCCTGGCCAGAGAGGCCCTCGGGCCAGGCCATGGGCAATAGGGCGGGCTGGCCTTCTCTCCCCAGGCTCCAGCCTGCAGGGGTAAAATGTCAGCTCCTGTAAAGGGCTCTCTCCCTGAGGCCTCTGCAAAGATCTACCTGTGGGGGAAGCCCTGCCCTTTTCAACTTTGCAAACTAATAGTTCTAACAGGACCTTATCTGCAATATTGGCAACTGCCCTTGCTGACCCTTATGCATAAACATGTGATATGTTTCTGGCCCAGGGGAGGGCTGGTACAGGAAGTGAGAAGCCTGTCCCAGATAGGATTTTGCAAATGGGATAACAATTTTCCTGCTGCTGTGCAACTGAAGAACAGCTTGGGGTGGCTGGAAGACATGTGTGACACTGGATGTGGGGTTCAGAGAACATGCTGGTCACTCTGTGTGGACCCTGCATTGGGGGTTCCCCACCTTTAGCCCGAAGGTCCTCCGCCGTCCTCGCCCACGGCGGGTGGGGCTGGGGTCTATGGACACATGACCTCTGCTGGAAGAGCCACGGTCTGGGGGGAAGGCATCCTCCCCAGCCCCACCCGGGCCACCTGCCCCACTGTGATGCCCAGCTGCCCTACTAGCCTCCACTGCATCCAGGCTGGGCTCCCGCTTCCCCAGCCATGATCTCAACCACCAGAGGGGAGGGGACCCAGAATTATACAGCTGGGGGCAGAGCTAGGACAGGGATACAGGTCTGCTGGCTTTCACTGTGGCTTCAGGGCTCTACGAACTGCTTGCATTTCTCTGCATCTACCCCTGGCTCTGTGGGCCTCCTGGCATCTCCATCATCCAGGATACGATGGCTCCTACTGCGCCGGGTACCACTTTCCAGGAGAGAGTGAAAACAGGTGGGCAGAATCCTGGTCTAGATAGTTGGCTCTCCCTGCAGGGCCTGACCAGGATCAGGGCAAGGGGGCCATGGGGCACCACCAAAGACTGACTTTATGCAGAGACCCAGGGAATCAGGGCCCAGGGACTGGTCCAGAGGGCGGAGCAAAATGGTCTCTGGCAGAGGAAGCTCCAGCCCAGCCAGGGGAGGCATCCATGGGAAAAAGCAGCCATTGTGAAGCCCTGGATGTGGCCTTAGAAACGGATGTTCCCGTGGCTTTGGGACAGCAACAAACCACGTGACTTTGAATAAGTCACTTCCCCTCTCTGGGCCTGTTTCTTGCTTAGGCCAGATAGGACCTCTGGGGTCAGCTGGCCCATCCCCTCAATCCAATGTTAAAGAGAATTAATATTACAAGAGTTAAGAGACGGGCTCTCTGCATTCCCGTTGTGCTTCAGCGGAACCGCATTAATATCCACCAGGATGCAGGTTGGATCCCTGGCCTTGCTCAGTGGGTTAAGGATCCAGCGTTGCAGATGTAGCTTGGATCTAGCGTTGTTGTGGCTATGGCTCCAATTTGACCCCTGGCCCGTGAACTCCCATACACCATAGGTGCGGCCCTAAAAAAGAAAAAAAAAAAAGAGAGAGAGATGGGCTCTCGAACCAGACAGCTGGGGTTTGCATCTCAACCCCTGCTGGCCTGTGACTTTGATCTAGTTCTGAAACCTCTCTGTACCTGGAGTTCCCGGTGGAGAGAACGAAGGTGATGGTACCTGCTTCATGAGCTTTTGTGCAGATTGAAAGTGTGAATGCAGATAAAGCTGTCCCAGTATCATTCTGTATTTTTTCAGGTGCCTGCAAGTGCAACATAAATATTCATTATTGTTACTATGTATCACGAGAGTGAAAGAAACTACAGCAGTTCCCTATGTCTGTGTGCAAGGCCTGGATTAGATGCCAGCTGATCCCGAGGCAGCAGAATGGGGGGGTTGACCTGGAGGACCTCAAGTGACAGGAAGGAAGCTGTGTGCCTCCCTTGGCTCCACCCACCCAGAAAAACCCAGCCCTCCACTCCCACGCAGGGGTCCTTGGCTGCCAGCATCGCCTCTGACCAGCAGAACGAGCCCGGGTGGGGAAATGGCCTGAGATGAGCCCGCACTGGGGGGGGTGGAGTTGGAAAGTACAAAGCCGACAGAGCCAGCCTTGGACCCCTTGGGTCTGGCTCCTGTGGCCCACTGCTGGCCTCTTGCCTGGGGCCAGGATGGCCTGTCTGGAGGCAGAGCTTCTGAACCCTGTGGCCGAAACACGCGCCAGACGGGGTCTCCGTCTTCATGACCTGGGGGTCGTCTGTGATGCGCGGAGTAAGGATTGCAGCCAGGGCTGGGCAGGGCCTCCCGGCTGCTGTTCAGCATGTGCTGTGGAGCACGTGCCGCTGCGTCTGGGCCAGGAGGCCTGCCCGCTCTGGGAGTAGACCTCCCGCTGGCCCAGCTCCTTCTCAGTGCCAGGCCCTGTGCCCCTACCAGGTGACTGAGCCAGGACTCAAACCCAGGCATCGTCCTAGATCGGGGTGTTCTGTCTGGGTGGGGTTTTCTTGCCTCAGTTTCTCTGTCTGCCTGCCCTTCTGTGGGGAGGCTGACTTCCTGTGATGCTGATAAGACTCACTCTTCAGGCCTGTCACTTGCCTGGGCCACTTCAGGTACCTGAACTTTTTATTTTTTTTATTATATACTTTTTAATTTTCTTCTTCTTTTTTTTTGTCTTTTCTAGGGCCGCACCCACAGCATATGGAAGTTCCCAGGCTAGGGGTCGAATCAGAACTGTAGCTGCCGGCCTATGCCACAGCCACAGCAACTCGGGATCCAAGCCGCGTCTGCAACCTACACCACAGCTCACAGCAATGCCAGATCCTTAAGCCACTGAGCAAGGCCAGGGATGGAACCCGCAACCTCATGGTTCCTAGTCAGATTCATTAGCCACTGAGCCATGATGGGAACTCCTCGATATAAATATATTTTGGTCTTTTTAGGGCCACAACTGTGGCACATGGAAGTTCTCAGAGTAGCGGTCAAATTGGAGCTGTAACCTCCAGCCTATATCAGCCATAGCAACGTGGTTTCTGAGTCGTGTCTATGACCTACACCCCTTAAACCCCTGAGCCGGAGCAGGGATCGCACCCGTGTCCTCATAGATACCAGTCGGGTTGGTTATCACTGAGCCACAGCAGGAGCTCTTTTTTAATGAAAAATTTGAAAGTAGCTTTATTGAAGTATAACTGACATACAATAAACTATATGTATTTGAAGTGGACAGTCTGGTAAGTTTAATGACTGTAGACATCTATGAGGCTGTCAGCACTAGCAAGAGTGTGAACCCGTCCAACAGTCCCCAAAAGGCCTTAACCTAATTTTGCATTTGTATTTTTAATTCTTTTTCTCAGAGAGAGCCTCCCCATTTTCGGGTGTTCTAGGCTCTACTGAAATCTGGATTTGTTCCTGTAGAGAGAAGTGAGAGCAGGTTCAGAAAG
Source organism: Catagonus wagneri (assembly GCA_004024745.2). Lineage (NCBI taxonomy): Eukaryota > Metazoa > Chordata > Mammalia > Artiodactyla > Tayassuidae > Catagonus > Catagonus wagneri. The sequence continues at coordinate 4,950,587 of PVHT021183649.1, forward strand.
TTCCGGGAGGGAGTTCCCTTGCGGTGTGTTGGGTCAAGGATCTGGTGTTGTCACTGCAGTGGTCCGGGTTTGATCCCTAGCCAGAGAACTTCCACAGACTACGGACATGGCCAAAAAAAGGAAGGCACTAGGAGTTCCTGGTTGGGATTTGGCACTTTGGCGGCTGCAGTCTGGGTTCAGTCCCTAGTCTGGGAACTGAGATCCCAGTTCAAAGCCATTGCATGCTGTGGCCCCCTAAAATTTTTTTTGAAAAGGTCCTCTTAAAAAAAAAAAAAATGGTGGGAGTTCCCATTGTGGTACAGCGGAAATGAATCCAACTAGTACCTTTGATGATGTGGGTTTGATCCCTGGCCCCTCTTAGTGGGTTAAGGATCCAGCATTGCTGCGAACCTTGGTGTAAGCCAGCAGCTGCAGCTCCAATTTTTTTTGTGTGTTGTGTGTGTGTGTGTGTGT